>JABUQX010057406.1:15000-38415 GCA_015478945.1 Trachelipus rathkii
ACTTTTTGATCCTTCGAAGCCTCACCACCCTAACACTGATATATACTGCATTAATATATTTAACCACTAACAAGCCATAGAATTTTTTCCCCCTCATTAATCCTAATAGTGCTGCACTGTTCAAATTCCCATAATAACCAATAATAATACAATTTTATTCTTCTCTCTCCTTCAATCTTATTTTCTCAATTATATTGTTTCAATATAAAGATTTGATCTCAAACATCCTCTAGCCCCAATCTTCACTACACTCGCATTTTGTTCTTCAACAGATCAGTCTTCTCTCAGTATCAGACGCACTCTTTCCTACCAGAATACTTGCATATATCTTTCCTAACAACACTTAATAATTTAATTTCACCTAATTCTTACAGTAACCTTTTAATCCACCTTACCCTTATAAAGGGTACTTTACTGCTCTCCTCCAAACCCTCGGAACTACACCCCTCCATAAACGCTTTGTTACACACATTCCAAATCCAATCAGCTCTAATTCTTTCTGCATAATCACTCGTTCCTTGATCATTCAATTTGCTTCACGCCAGTAATTTTTTTCTTTAGGGCATGGTATTATACCAATGACTTTGACACATACTTTTCTCCAACTCCAATCCATTACTCACTCCTTCCTCGACAAATTAACTATCACCGCAAAATACATATTCTTCTTGCACCAGTGAATAACCACTTAAAACACCATTCAGCTATCAACCCCTTTCTCATTACTGCCACACTTGTTATGGCAGACTTTAGACGTGGTTCCCACGCCAAATTCCACACGCCTCAACATCAATTTCAAATCAGTTTACGAATGCACCATCGCCTAATTCATTATTCTAAGTCCCAGGCATGATTCCCCTTAATCTGCTCATGCTTAACCCTTTCGCGCTTCCTTCCAGCCTTCCTTCCTTTCCTTGTAAGTCCCATTCATCCTCTTCCAAACTGTTCATTTGCCTCTTTCTTTATTCCTCCCCTTGTTTCTTCTGATGGTATTTCTTCGTCTTTCCTCTTTATAATAATTCAAACATCTTTCTTTTGAGAACTTCATCAATGGCTTTTAGTACATTCAACCACGCTTTTTTTTACTTTAAACTTAATTTTACATAAAACAACATAATGATCCGATAATCCATTCCTAATTCCCTGATATGATTTAACATTCAAACTCCTTATCTTCAAGATAGGATTTGCACTCAAACGGTCTATCCAGTCAGCCTCTTTATCAAATTAGATACACCTCACTCTCTACCTACAGCAAACACCTAGTATTAATCTTATGAACTCTTGTCGCTTAAAGAAAGTATTACTTACACACATACCTTTCTCATCACAGTAATCAATCACCTTCCTCCATTCTCATTTTCTCCACCGACACCCAAAACCACCTGTTATAACCATCCCTTTTTTGATCACACTCAACTACAACCATTTAGTACAACAACTATTCCTCAACAACAATCATATATGAAGCTCTACTGCACCCATTTACAAACATCATTCACTACATAATCTCAAGAAACATCGGCTACTCTCATTCTCTCATTAACCGTTACTCAGATGGACACATGTCACAGCCACACCGAATGTATACACTTTCACCTTTTCCAAACTAAATTCTAATCATTAGAATTCTATACTCCACTGACATCCAAACGTCTACAATAGCTCTGTATCACAAATCACTCATCAAAATTACAACTCTTCCTCCTTCTCCCCTCTCCTTCATTCCTTTCCACACGCAGCACTATATTGATAGCTCATTTTCACACCACACCATCAATTTCTTCGTTTCCTTTCATCTTTGTTTCTGTCACAGCGAGCAAATCAAATTTTCCCTTTCTAAATACATCATCACCTCTCTTCTACTTTCTCCTCAACATTTATTCCCTCTGACATTCCATGTACTATACGATTCATTGCATTTTCACACAAAAGAAGATGACACGTTTATCGGCGAATCACGGCCTTCTCCGAGGCATGCCATTAGCATTCCTGTGACAAAAGATAAGTGGTATGGGCAGCCAACCCAACTACCACCGTCCCTTAAGTCGCCTTCTACGACACGTGGACCAATCCCTCGGACTGACATAGTACGACTGTGGGAAACTGATTACTTTCTCCCCCAAACATATTAGGGATAATGATGTCTGTAAGATGTTTGTCTAGAAGAGGAGTATGTACTTTAAGTATGTGTATGACTGAAATATGGGATAAAAGGTGGTTTCTATAAGATATCTGGAGGATGAGAATGTATATGAACGCAAAAGAGAAAGGCGAACCACTAAATATGGGTGTTAATCCAATTTCATCGCACGCAGAATCAGTTATACTGTGTTCTGATCGTTTCTCGTTGTAGCTTAGTGAGCGCTCCTCTATAGTATATATACTATTATACTACTACTATAATATACTATATTAGTCATATATACATTATAATATGATATAATATATATATATTCATATTATATCACAGTATTCAAAAATTTTATTGATAATATATATACTATTATATAATAATGTACGAGCGCGAAGAGCTTAAAATTAACTGTGTATATTTTTTAAATAAATTAAAGTTGTTTTAAAGAAATTTTAATACTGTGAAAGAAAAATTATATTAAATGAATATAATAATGAAACAAAATATATACCGGTAGTTGTTTTACCTTATCGTACTACATATAATATATACTATACATATTATACTATTAATATATACAAATATTATTTCTATTATATTCTATATATATATATCTATATACTAATTATATATATAATTATATATATATATATAGGTATATAACTACGATATAGTATATAATAGAAAAGTATGCATCATTAACCTATATATTATATATACTACATATACCTTATATACTAGATTATACTATATTATATGAGTATACACTAATATAACTCATATATATCTAATTATATATACTATATATATATATATATATATATTCACTATATACTATAAATATATTATAATATAGCTTATCATTTATATATTATATATATACCTTTAACTATAATATATTGGAGCAATACTACTATATCTAATAATATATATATACTATATACTACTATTATATAACTATATCTAATATAATATATATATATTATATATATATATATAACATATATTGTCCAAATGCTATATACTATATATCATATAATAATATATATATTATATATATATTATACCTTATATCCTTTATTTATTTAAATTTTACAGTTGACACCCCCGCTCAGAGGACAGAGACTTTTCAAGAGGGGGTGTAACTCCTTTTCTTCTGAGTCAGGAAGAGGTAATCGCTAAGGAGAGAATAGTACTCCCTCCAGACCATTTTCTAACCTTCGCTGCTCTCTCTCTCTTTATATATATATATATTAATATATATATATAATACTATATATATATATATTATATATATATATTAGCCTATATTTAAGTTTAACTCTATATATGTATATATACTATATATATATATATATATATAATATAATGTAGTATATAATATTATATAGATCACATATAGATTTTTAGCGGTGATATAGTATGATTACTATCCTATATATATATATATATAGATATATATAAATATATATATATATATTATCTATATTATATATATACATTTTACACTATATTATATATACTACTATACTATACATATATCTTATATATATATATATTATAATTATTCTAATTATAAATATATATATATCCGAAATGAATCTACCCTAATATATATATAGATCATATAGATTAATTTATAATTATTTATATATTTTAATTTATTATATATATTCACTTATATAATATATATAATATATATATATTATATTATATAATATATTATATATAATCTATATAACTATATACTTTTATTTATTTATTCACCTATATATATATACCTATAAAAGGGGCTATACATCTAGAGTAGGTTAGTAAACGTATGTTGCTCCTACCCCTTCCAGCCATATTGTCTGCTTAGATATTCTTTTAATAACCAATAAATTTAAGTGAGTAAACTTATACTAAATTAGGCTCCTATAAATTTTCATATAAAGTGCGAACAAAAAAATAAACTAATTTATAAATTTTCTCATTTTTTAAAAACTCAACTATTTCAAATAAACGGTTTATATAATTAAAATAAATTTGGAAATTTTTTTCCTATTCTGTTTCTTAAGAGTGAAATTCTATGCTATCGGCATACGTAAAAATTTCAATTTCTCCTATAGTATTTAATGGTCAGGCCAGGAAAACATACCCTGTCCTTCCAGAAGTAAAAAGATAACATCGTACACTTATATAATATATATATAGATATACTATCACTCACATTGATATATATATATATAATATATATATATAATATATATATATATTATAACTATTATATATAAATGTTGCTATATATACAGTATATTTTAGATAGTTCTTTTCCCATAATACGTATACAGCAGAGCAATTTAGCTTGGGTATAAATACTAGTATTACTATTACTTATATATTTATATATAAATTATAATATAATACATTATATTAATATAATTATATAGTCATATAAACATTATATACTATTATATATACTTATTTCTTTATGAATACTACTTTATGACTGATTTTTATGCATCACTTATTGCATATTACAATTTATATATATATATATATATATATATATACTATTACACTAATAGCAGCTTCTTATATAATATATATACTATATTTTAAATACTATATATAATATATAATCGTACCGTTCATTACAAGTTTCTCTCAGGTATCAAAAGCATGGTACAGCAGTTTTAGCTTGACAAATCCTTGCATTTTGTCCATTACACTATTAAATTTTCATCTTATTACATTTATTAAGTGATATTTTATCTTTATATATAAAATAATATAATCTAATAGTGAAATGACAATTCTGAGAACTTAAGTTAGACCTGACTTTAGTTTCACAATATTTGAAAACACTACACAGCGTTTTTTAAATGCTATCATCTCAAGGTACACACTCAAACATAATTTTAAAATCTGGACTGTCATTGGTCATTTTTTTTGTGCTAAAAAAACATATATTAATAAGTAATCAGATAAAGTCATAATCGCTTCAAGAAGATTTCATTCCTCGTCTCATTATTTTCTATTATTATTTATCTCACTCAACATTACATTATTAGTTTATTATTATTTATTATTAATTATTATTGATTACTTATTTAAATGAATTCTTAATGAGTTATTATTAATCTATATCTATCTATTCATTATTATTATTAATTATTATTATTAATTATATACATAATAATATCAATAATAAACTCATATATATAATAAATACATAATACAATAATAATAATAATAATAATTTAGATAATACACTAATAATAATGGTATTTTAGCACTATTGAATCCAAAAATTTGAATTAGGCTCAATATAGATATATATATATATATATATATATATATATATATTATTTATAATATCTATTTTATATAAATATATATATAATATTATACTAATCTATATATATATATATATATTATTATATATAATTAATATAGTATACAACTTCCTTTTCCTTATATTATATAACTAGTAACTACTATTTACTCAGCTGCCTACCAAATTTAATCTTCAAGGTACGAACCACTGATATATAGGCTATACTTAATACTATATACACTATATATACTAATATATATTAATTATTTATAGTATATATTACTATATATAAATAACTAATAAATGATTATCGAGTAATTATATTATATCTCACTAATTTACCTAATACTACCTATATATAATATTATATATACTACAGTATATACTATATCTATATTATAGATATTATATATACATATATATCCAACTCAATTTCTTTCATCAACATCATCACTATCACTATTATATATAATATATAAATAGTTATACATATATATATATATATATAATAATATACATATATATCATATAATCATATAATATAACTTTCCTTTGATAAGCATTACTATATCTATATGTGTGTGTGTGTATGTTGTGCACGTGTTTAAATATGTGTAGTTTTATCTCCATAGTCCTTAAAGACTGAAGAACAGATCTAAAAAACTCAAAATGAGATTAACATTAATATAGTAGAAGACATAAAAAGCATACGTACACAGCAGTGTTTCAGTAATCGTGTTCTATGCATAATCGTTAGGATATTATGTTTGGAAAATAATACTTACATATGTGTTTCGAGTTCAGCGTAAATATTATATTATAATATACACTATACTACTATAGTATACAAGCTTTAACAGTCACAAACACAGATTATCATATATATAATTATTCTTATCTTCTATATACCGGAAAGGTAATACATATTGATGATACGTATAGTAACTTTGAACAGCCATTTGCTAATCAAACATAATCAGTCAGTATATATAATATATAGTAGCTTAAATATAGAAAAATGAAATAGGGTAAATATTGATTGATCATATCATATAATAAATACTATGTGAGAAGCCATATATATATACAGAAGTCACATTCTACATCTTATCGGTATATCATGTATATGTTAGAAGATAATAATATAAATATAAATAATATCACATAACATAAATCACTAATTAAATTATAAGTACAGTTATATTAGTGTGAGATATAATAGATGAATTGATGGATAAATGAATTCAGATATTATTCAAATCAACATAAAGTATACAATTAGGAGATATATTAACTATAGTAATAGATCTATAGTATAGTCATTAGATATATAATACGTTCATTATATAATAGATATGAGGCTTTCCTTTTCAATCAAACGCTTTTGACTGAGTGAGTTTATCAGGTACTCTTCGTGTCAATTTGAAAATTTTTTTTTGAGTTCTTGAGAGTTTTTAGAGATATTTCTAGTTAATATATGATCCTAACAATTCATTTAAGTGGTAACTATAGAATCGATTCAAAGAAATATTATATTACCCTTATTCTGCTAAATAAAAAATGCAGTTTTAATTATTTTTTTTTTTTTTTTTTTTTTAATATTAGAATTGCTAGTATACAACAAAGTATAGAAAATAATTTGTGTTAATATAATGTTAAAGTATGTTATACAGTTTTCAATATATCTTTACAATTCGAAACAAATGATTTATTATAATTTTTCAAAAAAAATAATTTTTAGTATTTTGAATTTTTTTTTATTTTGGTGTTTTTGAAACTCAAAATGTAATAGCGCAAACGAAAGATAAAACAGAAAAGATAAAGGCAAGGCATAGTCGGGATCCATACTGCAGTGGCTTCACGGTGATATACGACTACGGGTATGGACATATTTCCCACGTCTTCCCGGGCGAGTGGCGCTGCCGAGCTCCTGCCAAATTTAGGCATGTCCTCACAAACGTACGTCTAAGCATTCGCAACCGACGTTGTCGTTGTCAAACCGTCAGCTACAGTCCATACATATTTTTTAATATATCTTTCTTGTGTATAGTTGAAGACACATTTTATATAATATCATATATGGAGGACCGACAATGTTCCCCGATTTTCTGGCGCTGTATATATTCAAAGCATATTATAAATTTGGTTTTCATGTATGTGTCGTACTAAATGGATTATTCATTTGTGTGACAAAGATATTTAGCATCATATGTGTATTTTTAGAGATTAAGTAATATGTTAAAATATTATGAAATTTGAATCATATTCAATACCGTTAGATGATGTGCAGTTAGTACACACTCATGATTTAGGTAGCAACTATATTCTTCCGACGTTCGCGCAGTCGCGCTCAAAGGCTGAACGAGATCGTAAAAATCGCCCAGAATATTACCTCCAATGAATTTTGAATTCTAGCTCTGGTGACATCAGTCATTAATATATATATATATATATATAGGATATATATAATATCTAGAGTACTGAATATATAACTTTAAGGACAGTAGTATTAATTATTTCTTTATAACAGCAATTCTAGGATAAGTGGAGTAAGCATATTATATTATTAAGTATAAATAATGAGATTGATAAGTTAATACATACTGTTGTCTAGCTAGTAATATATATATATATAAATATATATATAGTATATATATGCGTCATACAAGCTCATAATATAATTAATATATGAAAAATAAGTTACGCTATTTTTATGTCTGAATATATATATATGATATAAAAAATGTGAGGAAATATATATAATATAACTCATATGAGTTTTGTAAAATTTTTTTTAGATTCTAATATACTTATGTGTTTTACTAAGTATAGTTATAAATGGCATTAACATTATTGAATATATACATAATAATATACTATAAAATTATATATGATTAGTGGTGATCTTATGTAGAGTATATGACCCATTGTTTTGTGACTCGTAGGCAAAAGTGTTCATTTCTAAGCAACTTTAACATTTCTTCAAGTTCACAAATATTTTGTTTTGCAACGTGGCTATAGAAATTTATTTTAGTCAAGTTAAGTTGTAAAGTTTAAGGATATAGCAATGAGTCTAATGTTAAGAGTTAAGTTAAGCAGCTAAAATGTTTCACTCCTCAAGATATTTTAAATTCATATTATTATCAGATATTATAACTGATATTTTACATTTTTTTTTTTTTTTTTTTATTGTACATATTCTCCATTAAAATGCTATAATATAGATTAGTGAAGAGTATTTTCTGTACTTCTAACAATCATTAGATTTTATTAAATAGTATTTTTTTTTTAATATAACTATAAGAATGAATAGCTAGATTATGCGTTCTCTTAATGACACAATCACATATAATTTGTAGGAAGAGTATATTCCTAAAAACTCCTAATTGGGCATATTATGCTAGCAAAGTATGCCTATAGTTATATGAATATATATATATTATATATATATATACTATAATATATACTATATATACTCACTAGATAAATATATATTCTATTTCTTGTGTATATTATATATATACATAAAAATATTTCTCACAATATATATAATATATATATAACATATCACGCCAGAAATATACAGTACCTTTATATATATACACATACTTGACGTCCACATCCTTATTCTAGACAACATCTTAGTAATTAGTTCGAGACTAGTATCTTGACTATTTTTTCTAATATATACTTCTAATTATGTACTTTCGTGTAAAACAAACACAGAAGCAGATGTTGTAAACCCTTGATCTATAAATAAAAAGTTGAAGCTTTCATAAGAGTTTTCACTGTTCTTTTTATAAGTTTTAATATAAGTTTTTTCGTTATAGAGACGATGAAAATAATGTTCTTCTATCTTTGTTATTTATATTATATATTTCTTTGATTATATTATGTATTATTATTATTATTACTTTACTCCGATTTCTCGATTCTTTTAAGCATTATTTGATATATTTTGAAATAATTCATCTAAGACTTTATTATTTATAGTTATTCATTTGATTATTATCTCAATTATGTATTCTTGTTAGATTATTATCAATATGATATTATTATTTTTTATTATTCGATATCTATATTTTTAATGATAATTATAATTTTTATTAAGAGTAGTAGAATCATATGATGCTTATTATTATTATTATGATGTTCATTATTATTTTTATTATTATTATTATTATTACTCTAGTGTATCACAATACTATGCATTATTTATTATTACTATTATTATACAAAGTTTATGCTGTATTTGAGTTCACATACAAATATAGCATTAATGTAGTCTTTAGTAATTTCCTTTCAATCTTTCAAGTTAAATCAAGCTTCTTTATTATCTCTATAAATGTAACTTTATTATTGAGTGAAGTAATATCTATTATTATTGATTATTGGCATTATTCATTATGACTATATATTCATTATTTATTACGCTGGTAAAGAGCCAATTCAATTTAAACAAATTATTGAGTTTAATAATTAATATTGATCTATTTTTTACGTATTTTGAGTGCTAATTATTCAATATTATTATTATTAATATTATTATTGAATTTATTATTATTATCTTTTCTAATTATCATTATTATTTCCATTGATATTAATTAATCAAATATATTTAATAATGGTTGCTTATTGAAATTTTACTTTATTATTATCTTATTATTGACATTATTAATTTTATTGAATTAGATTTGTTATTAGTGTATCAATAATTTTTGATTGAATTGAAATTGTGAATAATTATTATAACTATTTTAATGATGACAGGTGGATTGCTATAGATTATTCTTTTTTCTAACTCGAAAATTAACTTTAAAATATATCTCTTAGCACTTAATACTATCTTGACGTGTATTTTGTTAATATATTATTAGTGCAAACAAGTCTTACATCGGTAGCAGAAGCATTGCTGAATCTATGACACATTTTTGGGTTCTACCCTTCCCCCATTAGTTTTGCAGAGTTTAAGAAGAAGAAACTCCAACACTAGCATGGACGCAGTCTGACTGGTCAAAGACTAGGGCGTGTATAGAGGGTGTGTAATAACTCCATTGAAGAGTCATAACAAGCGGTCGTTTATTTGTGAGGAGAGGCAGTTGAGACACAGTGGGACGGCGCTAGCTTGGTGGGGTGTGATCAATCATATAGATCTACCAGTGTGGCGAGGGTCCCGTGAAGACCCATAACGTGGCTGAACCCACAACACCTTGGAGAATCTAATAGAAAATACAAATATCACTATATAAACCATCAAATATCAATCCATTTATTATATTATAATATAGCTAAGACGAAGACGTCTTTACAGTACAGGATTATAATACAGGATCAAGTGATACAAATACAATTGCAACTACTTGACTCCCTGAAGAAGCTCAGTATAAAGATTTTGCTTTTAAGTAATCACTAAAAATAACTACTACCAGCTACTTAAATTTTATAATAATTGTTAAATAATATTTATATATAACTAATTGAAAAAATGAAAAGGAGATTTAAATTAATAGCTTGATTAAGATATAAAAACTAATCCGGTAAAAATAAATAGTAAAATAAGATAAACTAAAAAAACTATAAATGAAATAAAAAGATATTAAATAATAATAATAATCATATAATAAATAATAATATTAAAAATTAAATAATATATAAGGTTAAATATTTTTTTTCATTAGTATATATAACGTATTTGCAAAGATAATTGTGATTGTAATAATTAGTATACAATTATTATAATAGGACTTATTCTAATAGGACTAGGATTTTTTAAAGGCTTCACAAGATTTACATGGTTACTGTGTTTAGATTGAAATAAAAAACTAATCTGTCATCTGAGATGTAGTTTATAATCTTGGAATAAGACACAAGAAGTGAAAAGATAGACGTGAGCAAACTATATCCTAATGTCATTATATATATTATATATATAATATATATATATATCTATAATACTGTGATAATAATTTATATTAACATGTAAATATATTTACCAATTATCTTTTACTTCTTTTTATATTTTTTTATTTCGATTTTACTAATGTAATATTTTATATATATTATATTTTTTTGCTTGAAATTAATAGCTAACTTTTACTTCATTTATTACAATTATGTATCGTACGTTTACAGCTCTTTAATACTTAAAACTAGTCTGCTCATTCCCAATTACTATATCTGTACGTAATTAACCTTATAGAAATATAACAATATATCAGTATAGCATCTGCAAATATGATATATTGGATATCCGGTATATATATAATATATATTATACTATATATATATCACTTATATACTACCTCTTAACCTAAAATGGCCCACTAATTATATATATATAATATATATTTATAATTATATATATATATATGGCAGCATCCGCGTGCTAAACCTTAAAAGCTGACACATAATAATATCATATAATCATGTAAATAGATGAAACGTCTAGCTAAACCGTATGCATATAGTAAATAAAACCAAATTATGATAATTATTAGGCATACAGCTAGACAAGATTTATAGAGAATGAAGTGAGTTTTTAATTTTATCTAATTTTATTTTTATTTGGAGCCCTTAATAAATCATTATGTTTTTCATTCAACGGAGAATGGTTTTAGACTAAAGTTTTTAATACCCGATTATAGGAGGGACAAGAATTCATCCCGATCTGAGCTGTAGCGGGGATAGAAACAGAGGACTTAATCAATCACTCCCGCGCGCGTCGTCACCGGGAAGGCCGAGACGCACACAACAACGCCCGTACTTGTTGCAATGCGAAGGCAGACGCCATTCTCTTTGAAAAATAAAGGGAACTTCGACACCCTATGGGTAACTTAACACTGTTAGCTGAGAAAAAAGATATTTTAGCTCTTTCTCCCCCTTTACTATGCCAAATTTTACAATACTTTAACTTGTATCATTTTAACTAAAAAGAATTACCATAGGCGTAAACCGCGGCAATAGATAGCAGGAATGGGGGTCTCTTTCGGCTTCCGCGGTGGACCGAAAAGGGGGGACTATCGTCGCCGCCTTTCTGTTCCCTCGCGTCGCGCTCGAGCGCGCCCTAAAGTGAGGGTATATAATAAAACTTTTTTTGAATATTCCACACAACGAAATAAATGAAAAATAATAATAGAACTAAAATTTTTCAGCTGATTCAACATACTATTCACATTTGTTTACTGAGGTGCTGCCGAGTTCTGCGTAGTCACCATCGCATTGTATTTCATTAGCTTTAGAGCAGTCCTGACCTATATATTTAAATTTTCTCTAATATATCATATTGATATATATACTATTACATGTTAGCTTAAACTATATTTATATTTTCTTCTAATATAAAATTTATGTTAGTAAATTTCTAGTTATATATATAAATAATATATATATATATATATTAACTAATAATAATATATAATTATAAATAATCAGTAATTAAATATATATATAGATAATATAATAATATTAAATAATTAAAATATAATAATGAATAATAATTAATTAATAATAATAATATAATATATATAAATATATAGATAATTTGATATTATAGTACTGTTAGTATATATAAGTGAGTGTTCCTTGTATTTTATAGTCTTAATATATATATATACATACTGTTCCTTATTTCTTATAAAAGAGGTTGAGCTTCTGGGGAATTTGGAGAGGCATTTCAATGCTTTCCTTAGTAAATATAATATACGTATATTATATGATATAATATTAGGGTTATTTGAATTTGGTATTAATGAGATACTTACTATATAGTGGATCTTAAATAAATGATGTATTATATAACTTTAATTCTTTTCATTCAATAGTATAGTATAGTAATCGTACTTTTAGCAATAGTCTTAATATTTGTTATTACTGAAATTATTTGTAGATATTTGTAGAGATAACTAAAAAGTTAATTAATAAGTATACTATATATATTATATATCAAATATATGATATATATTACATTATGGTAATGAACATCCCCTATGCCAAAGATGGTAGAATAAATGTTTTAGTATTAATCTATAAATATATTGTATATATAAGGTTGTATATATATGTACAGTATAATATTTTTATTATATAAATTTCGGTTTATGTTATATGAGAAAGTATTTAGTAATAGTACGGAGGCGTTGATCTTCGTTAGTTATATTTCCATACCCTCTACGTCAATCCAATAGCTTTTGGACTTGCAATAATCATTTAGGATTTAGTCTAGAGGAGATTGTAATTTCGAAATGAAGAATATCCTAATTCAACTATATGGCTATATATACGTAAACTCAAATCATAAGTGTAACTCTCTCTATCCTTCTTATTAGAACTTACTACTAAAACAATATTTTTATCTATAAAATCTAAACACTGATTAATTCGCTAATAACTATGTGAGTAACACATTTAATTAACTACACATATAGAGTGCTAATTGTTCTATATCAACAGTCTCCATTGTCTATAGAAATAATTATCGATATATTACTCTATATCATTGCTCACGATAAAATGATATTACTCTATATTTACCATCAGCCGCACTCTGGTATTTGCTTAACAATGACGTTCACTATATAATGAGGCCCCTTTGAATCCAGATTATATCATAGAACAGCTATAAAAAAAATAGGAACACACTAAAGAAAAAGAGCTCATAAATCGCAAACACATATATTTCATAGTACATATGATAGCAACAAGAGATTGGTGTTTAATACAGAACACACACTAACTTATTAAATTGGATCTATGAGTGTATTATTATATCTACTCTCATAATTCGATTATTATTCTTATTATTAAATTAATTAATTAAGTTTGGTCAATAACATACAAAAGTACTTATTCACTTCAAGATGAGAGAGGAAGTAAAAATCATTAATAATGTCATATAATTTTCGCAATCATAAGTGGTGTACCGCATTACACCTCACTCAGCCACTGAAATCATATAGTGCCCATGAGAATCATTTTGTCATGTATCTATGAGGTAAAGGAGAGGATATGAGAGTTTAAAATGGGTGTGTGAAATAGAAGCCGAAAATTTTTTGTAGTTAATCGGATGAAGAGAAGTTTTCTAGCTCCAAAAATGAACTTGTCATGTCCGGTTCCTCTAATTTAGTAATGGTGCTCTCCAACACAATAGTAGTGAGTGGCCTCACACATAGAGGTACATCTTTATAATATGTCTATATGATAAAATAACTCAATTAAATATTCTTAAGTAATTGAACATTTATGGTATTCTATATTATGATAACTAAGGTATGCTATTATATAATTATTACATTCAACTTATATATTATCCAACTGTACGAACACCTAGCGTAAGTGCTATCATATAACTACCTCATTGTAATTTACATTAAAGTGTTGTATCTTTGGTTGAGTCAAGAGTAATAGAACAATTGGGAAGACTCAGACAGGGTGGATGAGTGGTAACACCGTGAAAGAGATGAAAAAATTTTGCCCCCCATCTTTTTGAAAGTTTAATGAGAAAAATGAATTAAGTGTCATAGCTTTAAATGAAACAAAATGTTCCTCGATCAATAATCTGATGTATCTAGATGATATTATCATAATAGGAGCCAATGCTGATATTATGTTCTCATTGATCTGCGAAATTCATTGGATAGCAGAATACTGTTTTAATTAGTACTTTATTAAAAAGCTTTAAGCATAATCATAATATATATAAAGAATCATTATTAATTCTCTTAATGTTCGAATATAACTATGTATTGATACATTTATTAAATAAACTTAGATGGAAACAACAGAAACTTTATATATTTTTTTTTATGAGTGCAAGTTATGAAATATATCCAAAGAGTTTGTCTTGTTTATCGAGAAAATATCTGCACTCAAGTTATTGCCTCAATGATCAAGAAATATGTTCTCTTAGAAATAATCTACTTACAAAGCAAGTACTCACGAAATTTTTGATCAGTTGACCTTGAAACACGCAAATTTTTATACAATAACCATGTATCAATATCATTCACGCACCAATCTAATATTTTATTCTAAACTAATGTATCAACTTCTACAATAAAATCCAATATTAAAAAAAACTCGACTTATATAAACAATTTTTAATGAGACCGATATAGTTCCAGCTGGTTGTACTTATGTTTACAGCTATTAGAATTCTGAACCTTTAGCTTAATATCTATCCTCAATCTTTAATGCATACCTCTCTATCTCTTACCTTCTGCTTCATCATACCAAAAATATAAAATCTATGGTATGTTCTCACGATGACTTTATCATGGCTATAAGAACTCTACTATCTATAACAGGTAGCACTACATACATATTTTTGAGATACTACGAATCAACTATTCAATTTAACCTGCAATACTTGAGCTTTACATATTTTATCCGACAGGTTGTGTGTAGTAATTTCATTTAGCTATCTTAAATAAAATAAATAAATATCGCTATATCTGAATTCGACAATATGTATCATAAACAGCTGAGTAGATGTTAAAAGTGATGGTTTGTGAGCAATTAATATAATGCATACAAAGTCTTTTAACTGAGGATGTTGGAGTCGACATCCGTAAAAATTACAAGTAAGAGATGCTTTATTTATTAATATTCTGTCAGTAAGTATGTTCTACTTCTGTCTGAATCTAGACCTGCTTAGGTGAATTGGAGAGAGACACTGACACTCCCCGTAACTTCTTATATACAGCTGATAAAAATTGCTGCCTTTACTCTAAGATCTGCATCCATATTACCCGTAAACATATGGTATACTTTTTTAAAAGTATATAGGACCGATATCACCCTTGCTTCTCCTCAATATAATTGATTAATATTATCTTTAGTGGAGACTGTCTGGTCTCATCAGCCACGGGTATATAATTAACAGGAATTTGACTGACTGTTCGCCTTATTATAAGTATTGAAACAAAGCAACTATACTCTATCGAATGTAATAGATATTCTCACAACTATCTCATCCATCTCTCAAGCATTGCATTATGAGCAGCTGTTATAAGCGTCCTTACTGAAATATCTTCCAAGGTTTGTTATACTGTATAAACAAGCATATTAGAAATATGAATATGTTTTTTTAAAATTTGCTTTTATTCCTACTACTTGTAGATAAGTTACTATCTGCCCATGCATTCAAAAAGACATGCTAATTTCATAAATAATGAACCTGCCTTACATAATATAGTAAAAAATGCTATAAAACATTTATATTCCCTTTACGTGTTATTATCAATATTAGATTCAAAAGTCGTCTTTTAATATTCTGAATACAATAAGCTCAGGGTATAGTTAGTGTAGTAATGGGAGTATCTTCCCATAAAAACTCTGTGTGCTTTATATAGAGAGATTACAAATGTCTCAACAGAGTACAATAGCTAATTATCAGCAAATGAACACTTCACTCTGCTGTATCACTTACATTAGTATATGACTTTGTTTGCTACATAGGTCTTGATTCTGGTATTTCCTATGAGAAATCTAATATATATAAAAGGTGTTGATCTATAATGTATAATAACAGTTGGTAACAACATAATTTTTTGATTTAGCAATCGCCTAGAAATAAACATGATTTCCTAGAGTTTATACAAACAATATTTGCCAATTGTAACATTATTAGTGAAATTGATGTCACAAAAAAAGTCTGCATAACTGACTGAGGTTGCACCTAACCAAATTCCCTTACTGCCATGTCCCAGATTAGAAATGAGAAATGATTGCAAGAAACTTTTATTTTGTGTATCTCAGATGTCATAAAATATATGGCACTAAAGCATATAATACTCACTTAAGCGTAGAGATCAGTGAACAGTGTAATGCAAAACGAAGGCTTTTATTGCACATATATTTTTACACGATATCTAAGTCACTTATAGGGTTTATCTTGATCATTATTTTGTAAATAAACTATTTATCCAATACGTTATTAAATGCACTACTTTTAGTGACTGCACAAGCGTTAGATACGTTGAGCTAACCAATGCACATTTCATTGTGTCAATATCCTGCACAGAATCAAAGGAAAATTTAAGTCTATGTAATGTAGGGTCATATTTCAGTTACAACTCGTGGACCTTAGGTGCTACTGACAGAAGCCTAATGAAACATACTTGTAATAATGTACAAAAGTAGTATTGAGCATAGATTACAGATATGTCTAAAACTCAAGGGGGTTATATGATACTGCGACACATTGTTTGGTTGATATGTTTTTATACTTACATCAATAGAGAAACGAGACACTAACGAGTCTTTGATATAATAATTAAATGGATCTTTTCAGAGATAATGCTAAGAAAAAGGCAGTAGCTGAGAATTATTCGCATCGTGTGTATATGGAATAGGTGCAGTCGGTGTGTAAACATGACAGAGAAACATATGAGGTACTCTTATTCAATTGTGTGACTATAGAGTGATCCTAGCCTTTTATGATATACATAAGCAAAACGGGGTTATGAGGAGGTACTTGTATCATGAGAAGGATCTATGTGTATGAATCCGAAATGTAAGTAGCAATTCAGCGTGATCTTCTCTACTTACAACTAAACTATAAGCTCAACCACACTGAGTACCAGGATTTATAATAAAGTATCCTATAACCGAGATTGGAGAAATATCTAAATGTCAATAAAAAAAAACAGCCGAAATTAGCACATTTTTGTATATCAATATAATGCATTGTTCATTAAAACTGTAACTCGATAGGATTCGATACTATCAACAGAGTAGACACTTGTTCTGAATATAATCGAATTATGTTCAGTATATTTGTTAATTATTCTCCTTGTAAGTTCTAGCAAAAAATTAATGATATTTTTGATTTTCTCTATTTTATTATTTATATGTAACATATAGAAATACCAAGATGATTGGATAACCTACTCTCACTATCTATCTTTAACATATCACGTACTCACAAAATTGAGCCTTGATTAAGATAACTGCGTCATACTTAAGAGCTAGCTGATTCTCCGCTACCTGTAATGAAGCTACGAAAGAAGTGTTTCGCACGTACTTTAGTTCCCATATAGATTTAGTCGTTCGTGTGTTAAGAATGTACACGCACTCGAACTATCAGACTTCTAACGAGAGTGCGAAAATCGTCGTAAATCTAGATAGAGATCCTCACGTGACTGATTTGCTATCAGATCATAACTCACAGTTTTCTATTGCAAGTACATTGCTTGAGAGACTTCTTGTGCATCCAAGTGTTCTTCAACCGTTTGCGAACAGAACATAACTATAAATTGACATACCATGTTTCACATGTTCCTTCAGATTTGCTACTTAGAGAGCATAGTAGATATTCAAGTTATCATTTGGATAGTATTCCAACAAGAACTTATACTAATAACCCAAGACAAGTAGCTAATAGTGCGACGTGACTCGCATTCTCTGGATAGTTGTTTTGAAGTTGCTCAGATAGGCGGTTGAAGATTCTTTCCATTAGGCTCCTCTCTTTTGAGAATAAACCGATCCAATATTGCTACGTGGTGATTGTACAAACGAATCATCAATTTCTAAAGAGTGATAATTTATATTATAACTTACTGGCTAGTTCCATATGTGATGGTATCTGTGTAATGCATCTACATCAACTTTTATCTCTCAGTAGTCCTATTCCCGACTACCATACATCTCACTCATTTCTGTCAATCTGTGGTTCATCACTTTGTTCAATCCAACCCATGCACTGGATTCTTGTAAAGATGGCTTTGCATGGTTGAGTTCTCTCTCCTGATTAAAATCCAATTTTTTCCCTTATCTACATAATTATTCCTTATGACATACATATATTTATATATATTTGGCTAGATGACCTCGAATTCGCTAGAGATGCGGCTCGTGTGAGGTGCGCAAGATAATAGACATTCATATAATATTCATTCCAGATATAACAATTCATATATAGTATATAACATTTGTTGTTTGTTAATGCTTTAACTAATTTTAACTCACATATATTAATAAACGTAAGCAATCAGGAGTAGCGTGTTAGATATTAAGAGGATGGATAGATCGATAAATGGAAAAAGTATAGTTCGATTGTACTTATTTGTACAGGGTGAATGGAAAGGAGAGAACTTGCTTTGAAATATGATAACAAATCTGGTTGTAGTAAATCAGTGACGGGGATTTAAGAAATCCGTGGAGTGATTATTTGATATCAATATAAATTTAATCATAAATTAAAGTTTAACTAATAGAGGCTTTGTTGCGGGCACTGGAATGAAGCCAATAGTGTATATGTCGATGTATGTGTAGAAATTTAAGAATAGTAGAACCTAAGATGAAAAGGATTATAAGGGCTAAAGTTCGCTTACTTTTAGAGAGAGGAGATGTGTTGCTCAGCAATAGATGATATCAGACTCGAATGTGAAACGTTGTACACTAGAAACATACGAAGCAATGAAAGCAAATTCGCGTCTTTGGGTAGTAGTAGGTGGCAAATAGTATATAAAGTGCGATGTGCTCTAAACTATATGAATGAATAATGTATATAACACACTGGCTGGAATCATAGAGTATAGCTGATGAAGACGTGGTAAAAGTGAAAAAATAAGGAATGCGAGATGGTTGACTTTGAGTCTTTTTCTAAATTCATATGATAGGATTCTTAAAAAGCAAAGGATGTTGGTGCATTGTGCAAATTTTCTATATTTAATCTGTGTATGTTTAAATAAGAACATTGGTGAATACCACAAAGGTATGTCATAAAGATGGGAGGAAAAAAGAAAACGTTAAACTGAGGCGATGTGTTTAGAGTGTATGAGGATTAGATCGCCGCGGCTTACAAGGGCACACTCTGAGATAGCGTATCAACTGGACAGGGACAGCGATCGAATAAAGCTTTAAGAAAATCGGAAAATTTAATAGATTAGATCCTGCTTAGAAAATTAGCATAACGTAAGTATAGAAAGGAGTGTTTGCTATTTTTACGTAAACTAGGAGTGAGAATGAATTGTGCAGGAAGTCTGGAGGGAACATCATATTCGACAAAATATATTATTTTTGAGGCAACATAAAATGAAAAGTTGATAGTGTGGAGTGATAGTAGCTTAGAGGGTTTGGGAAGTTGGTAAGACAAATGAGTACTCTCACTTTTTGGGGCATGTGTAATCTTAAGTATAAAAATGTGAGCTGACGGAAGTGAAAACAGCATTTTGATGAAGGTAAAATCTGCAGGTATATGAAATGAAAATATGAGGGCTGTCATGAATGCCTAACTATCCTTCATAGCCCTATAGAAGTCAGAGAGTTCTGGAGACGCACAAGTCATCTGAGATTGCTGTGAGTATTTTTAGGATTTGGAATTTGAGTGATAATCCCTACAAAGCTTTTATATGCGAGGTATATGTTCCGAGGGATTGGAAGAACAAGTAAATAGTTACCTACAGCATCATTACATTGTAAGGCGCTTTTAAAGGAGATGCAGTGGCAAACCGCGGTTAACGCTCTGTATGGTCTGAGCGAGCAAAAAGATTAGTCGAAACTTTTAGTTTTTTGTAGAATATTCATATAGAGACTGCGAAGTTAATATAAGTTCTTGGTTATATTGATTGGTTTCCGTAGAATGAAGTTGCATGCAGTCACGAAAATGTAATGAGCTCGTAGCGCAAAGAGAGATCTTTGCGATGCACGAAAATAAAAGGTGCTACGAAACATATTAGAACGCGAGTAAATGGGAGGTAATGATGATGGATCAAATCTTTACTTGAAACAAAACTAAATGTATTAAGAACTAACATGAGAGACAGGAGTGCGAGTAAGCTTAAATTATATTTGGTTAAACACACGCATCTCACATCAGACTTATCTATGGAACTCTCTTTGTTACACTTATTATGCGTCAAAAGATTAATTCTGTTTGATAAAATACGATGGTAAGTCTTACTAAATAGTGGTCACATTGAGACGATGTTATCGATTCCTACAACGTCGTAATAAAGTTGAGTGTCGAAAAATTAAGAGCTTTTGTGCCCTGGCTTTTCATCGAGTATTCTATACTGTGAAAAATTTAAATAAATTAGAAGTATCGCTAATATAGAGCATCAACAATACATTTTGAGCTGGTTTATAATCACGACCGGTAGAACAGGTCTTGTAGTCGATCATAGATCCACAAGGGATCAGCCAGATGGCCCTATGATCAGTATCTTGGTTTTCCTATACAGGTTATGTTGAGTAACCTAGGGGGGGTGAAAGATGAACCTATGAAGCAGGTTATAAGGCTATTGACCATTCATGGGGTTCTGCCACTGAAGGAAGAGTACATTATGGTGGCGAAGAGAATTAAGCATCATGCTTTGAGAATGGTTGTGATGACTATTGTGTTATTGTCGAGTTCTATCATAAAACTTGGACATCATAATACTAGCCATCCATATTTTTTTAGTTTTTATGTATATTATGATGGGTCACTCTGTAGGAATGAAAGTAGCCATTGTGTGGAGATGAGAGGGGGAAAGGTGTGTATTATGGACACACTATGAGTACCTTAGAGAAGAAGTTTGTGAGGGTGTGATAACTACTATATTATTTTTTATACTCCGGAATCCACATTGAGAAATTTGCTTATATGTAAATCATCTAGACTAGGGAATAAGATCTATAGCACTATTTGATATATAGTTAACAATTAGAGGTAAGTTGGAATGTAGATGGATCAGGGATGAATAGATAGGATGACAGGATCCTAATCAGTGTTGTGAGATGTGTGCAACATACAAATAACAAAACTATGATGGGGAAGGAGGAATATAAGACAAAGAAAGGCACTATTCACACTAACCAGTTTAACAATCATTCTTTCACCACTTATCCTAAGCTTCTTATCACTAATACCTCTACCAATCCGTTGATCGACTTCATCTTCTCAACCCCACTAATGTCTGCTTATCTCAAATTCGCCACCTAAAACCATACTTATATCAAGCTACCACTCCCTATTAGAGGCCTACCTTTGTCCCACAACAATCACTTTTAAATAAGACCATGGCACACACGCACCTTCCCACTCAACTATATAAACACATAATTCTCATCATCTTACCCATTATATAATAACATATCACTTTCACACTTTCTGGCAATTACATACTATATCCATGTACCTCTAAATGGGAATACTTCATACTAATCAACACACACTTTGCCAACTGAAATCTAAATTTAAAAGAGTAACCTAGTCAAATCCTGCTGACATCATTCATCTAATTATCAATATCATCAGATCGCCCGCCTGAGAGTCATATACCATCCGTAGATTAATCCTCATCAAACTTCTAAAAACAGGTTTAAAATATATCTTGAAATGATCATACTGACTATTGATAATTAACTGCTGATTGAATATCTAAAAATAATATTGTATTATTAATAAAATTATACCATACTATTCACTATATATCATATTCTAATGTACAATTGTCCATAACTCTATTTTAGTGATAAGAGAATAGAGCTTCCGTATATTATTACTTATACCTGCTCATAATAATTATTATGAGTCTAAATTCCTATATATAAATGGAATTTCTGGATAAAATTTATTGCTATACCTCATTCTTCATTTTACTTAATCTTTCATTTTTGAGTTATTCAAATTTTAGAAAAATTTGATCCCATAATACATTCCTCTAATACTATATATATATATAGTCTTCTTAAACAGTCAGTAACTTGTCTTGCCCAATTAATCATTGTCTACATATTATGTCATTCGGTAACATAGGTCCTAAATATATATATCTACTTTCCGTACTACAATAATAATCCAAGCATAATCTTTACCTACTAAAACACTCAATAAATATATATCGTAATTTATCATCTATCGTATCATATCTTCCTTAAAAAATCATAATAATACTTGAAGTGAAATAACTCTATAAAAGTATATATATTAATTGGTTCTATCCTTTATATAGACACAACCTATTGTACTAAC
>JABUQX010057407.1:2500-37943 GCA_015478945.1 Trachelipus rathkii
AGAGTTGAGAATTTAGAAAATGAAGAATATTCAACAGAATATGAAAGAATTTTAGCAGAAAAATGGGGAATAGTGAAAGAAAGAGAGAAAGAAGGAGTTCAAGAGGAATGAAATTCTTTTAAGGAAACAATACTGATGACTACAAGGGAAGTTTGTGGTGTGAAAAAGATTGGCCGAAGGAGTAAAAGAAAAGGTAGCGAATGGTGGAGTGAAGAATTAGATGTTATTATTAAAAGGAAAAAAGAAGTTTTTGCTAAACATTTAGCCATTAATAGTCAAGCTACATGGGAGTAATACAAGAGAGTGCGAAATGAAGTTAAAATGAAAGTGAAAGCTGCAAAGAGAAGGGCAGACGAACGGTGGAGTGGAAAGATTGTTGCTAACTATCAGGAGAAGAGTAAACTATTTTGGAAGAAGATTAACAAGATTCGGAATAAGAGAGAAGACGTCATAATTGGAGTAAAGGCTTTGGTGGGAATGTAGTTCAGGATGATAGAGAAGTGGAGGGAAGATGGAGAGAACATTTTAAGGAACTACTAAATGCTGGAAGAGTAGATGAGGAGGAAGAAAGACAAAATATCACTGTGGAAGAGTTTAGAAATGTAAGTGTAGGGCATATTACAAAGGATGAAATAGTAAATGCTTTACAAAAGTCAAAAAGAGGAAAATCTTTTGGGTTAGATGCTGTACAAGTAGAAATGTTGAAAAAGGGAGGTAACGTTGTTGTGGAGTGGCTGATGAGATTATTCAATGTTTGCTGGGAACAGTGCGATGTACCACAAGATTTGCAAGATTTCTGTCTTGTACCAATTTATAAGGGTAAGGGGGACAAAAAAGGAGTGGTTCTAATTATAGAGGACTAAGCTTATTGAGTGAATGTAGGTAAAATATAGGGACGAATTATAATGGAAAAAGTAAAAAGTATTACAGATAAACAGATTGGAGAGGAACAATGTGGTTTTAGGGATGGTCGAGGATGTGTGGGTCAGGTATTTACCTTGAGAATGCTGGCAGAGAAATTCTCAGAAAAGAAGAAAGACGTTTTTGCATGCTTTCTTGATTTGGAAAGGGCATATGATAGAGTGCAAAGAGGGAAGTTATGGAGAACATTAGAAAGTTGTGAAATAAATGGTTTGCTATTAAAGGCGATTAAAGTATTTTACAAGAACAGTAGAGGGTGTGTTAGGATTAACAGGAAGGAAGGGGAGTGGTTTAAAATAGGAGTGGGTCTGAGACAAGGTTGTGTTATGTCTTCATGGTTGTTTAATATCTTTATAGATAGTGTAGTTAAGGATATGGATAGATTTTGGGAAAGGAGCTGATATGAATCTGAATGAGAGTAATTGGGAGATAAGCGTCTTACTTTTTGCCGACGATTCTGTGTTGATTGCCGATACAAAGGAAAAACTGCTTGATTTGGTGCTTGAGTTTGAACGAGTGTACCAAGGAAAAGGATTAAAAATTAATTCAGCTAAAAGTAAAGTGATGAAAAATAGTACAAAACCAAAAGGAGACGATTCTCAATCTGGGTTGGATATCATAAAGGTGAATGGGGAATGCCTAGCAGAGACAAAGTCTTTAGATACTTAGGAATGGATATTGGGGCTTTCGGAGGAATGAAAGAAGAGATTGATCATAAGGTTGTTGAGGGGTGAAAGAGTATTAAGTAGCCTTAGAGAATTATGGAAAAAGGGAAATTTAACAAGGAAGGTAAAAATGAAATTGTTTGAGTGTATATTTGTTTCAACTGTTCTGTATGGATGTGAGACGTGGGCATTAAACTCTAAAATGAAAAAAAGAGTTGAGGTTTTAGAAATGAAAGGTTTACGAGATATTTGTGGAATAAAGAGAATAGATAGAATTAGAAATGTAAGGATAAGGGATATATGCCGATAGGAGAAAAGTCTGATGGAAAGAGCAAATCAATGGGTACTAAGATGGTATGTTCAAGTGCTTAGAATGAATGATAATAGATTGGCTAAGAAGGTTTTTATGTCCGAAGTGGTAGGCAATAGGAGAAAGGGGCAAACTCAAATGGAGGTGGGTTGATGGAGTAAAGGAGCTATTAATAGCAAAGGGGATTAGTATGGATGAAGGAAATAGATTAACGCGTGATAGGATCACTTGGAGAAGAATAGTTCATGGAAAGTTCCGTCAAGGGTTGCAATTAATTGAACCAATCTGGAACATAGCAAATAAACCAGCAGCATTCCCGATCTGCAACTGGCACCACCTGAGTTATGTGGGAGACGTGATAAGTATAATATTAATAAATAATATATATATTATATATATATCTATATATATAATATATATATATATATATATATATATATTATATATATATATATATATAATATATAATATATATATATATATATAATATATATATATAATATATATATTCTTCTTTCTTTCTTTCTTCATCCTTCCTCCTTTCCCCCAAGATTGGGGGTAAGGTGCTGTATAATATATATATATAATAGTATAGTATATATATAATATATAGTTATCATATATATATATAGTATATATATATATATTATATATATATATATATATATATATATATATATGGTAAAATTGTGTTTACATTTTTATTGGTCTTAATTAAGTATCTTGTAATTATGAACTATTTCGTAATGTATAGCTGGTGGATTTGACTTCATTAATTCAAACTTTTTGTAAAATATTGCTTATACTAAGCATATATTATATATATATAATATATATATATATGTGTGTGTATATATAATATATATATATATATATATTATAAATTATATATAGTATATATATTTATATATATATCTATATATATGTATATATATATACTTATAGCATATATTTAATATTACTATTATATTATATATATATATATTATATGTGTGTGTGTGTGTGTGTTTGTGTTTGTGTGTGTATGTATTTGAGAGAGAACGAGAGATAAATGGAGACATCGTATTTAAGAGCGAGTCAAAAAAACACTCAGTATTCATAGCATTTAAATTGATTCCGTTCTATATGTAAGGACTCGTAAAACAAATTCTGAAATTGCGGCGATTAATTTTCGAGGAGAGAATTAGAAAGAGGATCACACACACACGTCCATAAAAGTTTCCTCACAAAAACTAATTTCTTTCCCATCGATAAAATATTCAGCGACAAACGGAAAAATATATGGGAACACCAAGACAACAACAACAACGACAACAAAAAAAAAAGAAGAAAAAAAACAAGCAGGAATTGCCAAAGTTTATTTTACTTTTTTTTTTTAGAAATTTTTTTATTTATTTTTTTATTTTCTTATTTTTGCTTTTATTTTCTATATTTTTTACTAGTTTTTTTTATGCTTGAAGAAAGAGCAAAGTTTTTCATTTCTATTTTTTTGGGCAAGAGTTTCACTTACGAAATTGATTTTTTAAGATATTTATCAAACTTTTATCAAGCTTTTCATTTGCTCTTTTCTTCGAACTGTTATTTTTTTTTTATTATAATGTAAGTTTTCATATTACTTGGATACATTATTATTTCTATTATTATCATTATTATCATTATCATTATTGTTGTTATTGTTATTATTTTTTAGTAATTTTTTATTATTATTATTATTATTATTATTATTATTATTATTATTAATTCATTATTATTATTATTATTATTATTATTATTATTATTATTATTATTATTATTATTATTATTATTATTATTATTATTATTATTATTATTATTATTATTATTATTATTCGACTATCATTCTATAATTACACTAATCATCATCCATATCAGTGTAATAACCACCATTACCTCAGTTGTTGTTACCTTAGTATAACTACTCTTAAAAATTGTGTTGATATTGTTTAGTAGAATATTATCGTAAATAGTTACAACTTATAGCTATTGCTATTTCAATGATTATTATAATAATTCTTACTAGCAGTTGTTTCATAATTACTGTTAATTTATTATTATTATTATTATTATTATTATTATTATTATTATTATTATTATATTATTATTTTATTATTATTATTATTATTATTATTATTATTATTATTATTATTATTATTATTATTATTATTATTATTATTAATTATTATTATTATTATTATTATTATTATTATTATTATTATTATTATTATTATTATTATTATTATTATTATTAATTATTATTATTATTATTCATTATTATTAATATTAATTATTATTATCACTATTATTGTTATTATTATTTTCTCTTTGTAAAACTTGTCCCCATCATATCTACAAATATTATTATTTTTAAGTATTCTAATTGTATCGAAATTGATTTTGAGATTACGTAATATTTACAGCATTAAAATGTGGCTCAAAGGACACCACAATGTGCTAACAATTAGTATCGCCCCTTTCGGAAAATTGGTATTCGTATTAATTTATAAATAACATCTTAAACTTATAATGTATATTTCTCACTTTCTGAATAAATTGTATTGATTAATTATTATTATTATTATTTATTATTATTATTATTATTATTATTATTATTATTATTATTATTATTATTATTATTATTATTATTATTATTATTATTATTATTATTATTATTATTATTATTATTATTATTATTATTATTATTATTATTATTCATGTGGTTATAATTATTTTTAAGGCTTATTATTATTAACAATGTATTTCGGGTCTCAAAGGACATGCTAGCAATCTGTTGCAATTAGTAGACCCATTTCAGATACTTGGGAATTCATTTTGGTTATTATAACTGATTAATGTTTTAAAATTGTAAAATATTTGACAATATAATATAAAACTGTATGTGATCTTTGTTATTAAATGATTAACTTGTAATTTCTCTGTAATGAATTAAAAATTTTTTGAATTAAATTGAATTATTATTATTATTATTATTATTATTATTATTATTATTATTATTAATTATTAATTATTATTATTATTATTATTAATTATTATTATTATTATTATATTATTATTATTTATTATTATATTATTACTTTTTATATTTTTATTATTTTTTATTATTTTTATTATTTTTATTTATTTTTATTAGTTTTTATTATTTTTATATTTTTTATTATTTTTATTTTTATTATTTTTATTATTTTTATTATTTTTATTATTTTTATTATTTTTATTATTTTTATTATTTTTATTATTTTTATTATTTTTATTTTTTTTTTTATTATTTTTATTTTTTATTTTTTTATTTTTATTATTTTTTATTATTTTTATTATTTTTATTATTTTTATTATTTTTATTATTATTGTTATTATTGTTATTATTGTTATTATTATGATTATTATGATTATTATGATTATTATGATTATTATTATTATTATTATTATTATTATTATTATTATTATTATTATTATTATTATTATTATTATTATTATACTGGGAACAAAATTTTTATTGACCTGTGTATAGGACTTATTATGAAGTTTTTTTTTGCTGGTGAATACAAAAATTATACTGGTGTTTGTCTACAAGGTCCAGTTGCGCTGCCATTCATATGAAAACTTAAAAAATGTCAAAATATTTATTTGCCATTTCATAAATGAAAAACCGCTATATTTTTTTTATTATTTTTCCTATTAATATATGAAATTTTTACAGCATGTACTTAAACAAGACACACACATTTATACACCATACTAATCGAAAATTTAATTAATAAAGCAATAATTTTTTTAGACCCAAAGAGCTCAAAATTTTGTTGCCAATAAAAAAATTGCTCATTTTCAAAAATCAAATAAATTACATTTAATTAATACTGTACGTTAGTCTATCGTATATAACCGATATTAGTAAATGTGTAGCGAAGGTTATAGTTTTGACTCATAGAGAGAAATCCTATATAGAGAGTTACCCTCCCCTTTCTATTAAGAGCAAAGGTGAACAGGGTGTGAACTTTTTATTATAGAGAAGTTACTTAGAGTTACTATTGGTGTAACACACATACACACACACCTACACACACACACACACACACACGCACACACACACACAAACATATATATATTATAATATATATATATATAATATATATAGTATATATATATAATAATCTATATATATTTATATATATATATATATATATATATAATATATATATATTTATATATATATATATATATATAATATTCATAGAGATTATAGTTGTGGTAGTGAAGGTTATAGTTTTGATTCCTAGAGAAACATCCTATATAGAGAGAGTTACCCTCTCCCTCTCCATTAAGAGCAAAGAGTCAATAGGGTGTGAATTTTATATATATATATATGTGTATATATTATATAAATATATATATATATATATATATATATATATAATATATATATACTTATATATATATATATATATATATATATATATTATATCTTATTTATATATATTATATAAGATATATATGTGTATATATATATTCCGCTCTAATAACCCAGAGCAAGTGATTAGTTAAATCAGTCATTTAATTATATTCTCAATAGGTATCAAATACATGAATACATACGTAAATACATCCAACATACATACACACATATAGAAAGTTGGATGTTCACAAATGACAATTTAAAATTATACTATAAAATTTGTAAAAGTACATAAATATGAAAGAAATTATTTATATTACATATCTAAAATAGTAAAATTAAAAATGCACTATATATATACTATATATATATTATATATATATAATATATATATATATATATATATATAATATATATATATATATATAGTATAGTATATATATATATATATATATATATATATATTCAAAATTTATATTTCAACAAAACTCGTTCCTCTTCTCGTACTTTCTAGTAACAATAAACATCAACAAGGCATTCGTCACAATCCCACGTCACCTTTTAATAGGCGTAGTATTAAACATAGACATAAGCATTAACGACAAGAAAATAATAGCAAATTTCCTATCCGGTCGAACAGCTAGTGTCAACCAATTACGACACTCCTCCACTACATACAAATTATATAATGGATACCCCCAGTGTGATATATATTACCAACATCCTTTAACCTTTTTATGCATGACGTACCACATAACATTCTATAAAAATCAATAGTTATGCAGACGACCTAACAATCACAGCTCAAAATTCCTTTGTTAATACAACAAGCAGAAAACTACAACAATACATAAACCAACGTGAACAATGGTTATAAACAAATAGAATGATTGTTTCACTGCAGAAATTACATTACTTACCCCTGATAATAGAGAATCAAATATCCGTCCAGTTTTTCCCTTTCAACAATAGACTCTCCAGCTCAATAATGAAAAGCACTATCTTTGTCTTGATTTTCGATACACAAATAACATATATCTCACACATAAACAATATTACTTCTAGAGCAACACAGAAATTAAACGCAGCGAAAATATTAACTGGAACAAATTTTGGCCAGCAGTAAGAGACCCTCACAATAGTATATAGACAACACCTCCTCCCCTTCTTAAACTATGCATCTCCTGCCTGTGTCACAGTTCAATATTGAGAAATTAGAAGCGATACAAAGCAAACCTCTCAGGATGATAACAGACTACCATCCCTCCAAACCCATTCACCACTTACTAACCGAAAAACAAAAGTTCTTGCTAAATGAAAAGCCTAAGTCTTTTGAAAATGATAAGTGCATGTCATCTCTCTAACAACCAGCATTTATACCTATCTTACACATACCAAAATTCTTCACCCCCACCTCCAGCCACTCCCATTATCAAACACATTCATACTTGATTAACCCAATGAAAAATCTCCGCATACCCAAATAACACCCTACTCCAAGAACGTCCACCTGAAATATACCCTTCTGATCAAACTTTCGACCGTCAAACCAGGGTAATGTCACCCCGTCTCCGATCTGGGCACCACCCTTCCCTTCAGGAATATACATTTAAAATTCATAAAGCACCCCCCCCCCACCACTTTCAAAGATATCCCTCCCTGACAAACTATTTATTTTTTAAAAATTGAAGATTTAAAGTTATATATTACAGTCTGTTATTCTGAAGGATGGAAAAACATAATTTACATTTGAAGTTTGTGTCTGTGCCTTCGTGATAAGCTTTCTTTAGGCTACCTTTGCAGTGTTTTTTTCTCTTTTCTGTTTCTACTTTTAAGGTCTCTTCTAGAATATAACCTTGTGATATATAACCTTGTGATAAACAACCCGTGATCGGTGGTGATAAAAAATAAAGTTTGATGAATTCATATTTGAATGATCAGATGGCCAATCAGCTCTTCTTAAGGAAGGGAACAAGTAATGCACTGTTAAGGAATTCTTTTTTTCAGATCAGATGTAAGATACCTCTTAGATCTAAATTAGGTAAGCCTTCTATCATTATTATGGCATTTTCAAAGTCTTTCCCTTTGGCATTTGTATCATTGAATCTTTGACTTGCCATTATAATAGAATTTTCATTTTTCGTAAAGTCTTAATAATATTAAAAAAAATGCCCAAAAGTTTCATGATTTAGAATAAGCTTTTAAGTTTCAAATCTTGCTAAGAATGTTTTTAACATTTATTAACATAATTAAACCTTAATCAAATGAATTTCTAGAGAATCTTTTTCATTTTAATTTACATCCCGTAATTTTTATACACGAAATTCTTGAATATAATAATATAAAATATAAATATGAAATATAAAAATATTTGTTCGGTTTTATAAAACAAACGTTTTCACCTGATTATCTAGTATCATTATGCTAGAACACGTACTATTAATCTATAATTATCTCTCAGCGATAAGTGATTTAATAAGCTTCTGTCTTTGGTTGATGAATTAATGAACATTGGCTAGTCATATTTTTATTATACACTACTTACTGTAAGTATTTGGTTGATTTAAAGGTGTTATGTATTTACAGCAGTCCTTCTTCGACTTTTTTTAATCTAACTATTATACAAATTATATTCGGGACAATGCGCACAGGTTTACAGAAGATTTATCAAAAACATTATGGGAAGCAAATTTCTTTTAGAAAATGAGTTTGGTACAAAGTAAAATAAAAGTTAACACACAAACTCACACACACAACTATATTATGTTCCTCTAAAGGTAGAATGTAGGAATGAAACTATGCAATTTATTATATTTCTGATTTTACATTCATATAATAATCTTGAAGGGAAGAAGAAATATATTTATATAAATAGTAATATTATATCAAAAAAAAAAAAACAAAAAACAATATTGATATATTTATATATAATTATATATTAAAGTATATATATATTAATTAATCTATATATAATACATTTATATTTATATAATAATATATATAATATATATATATAATATTTTATAAATATATAATATAATCTAAAATATATATATATATAATAATAAGTAAGAAATATATAATATAGATAAATATAAATAATAATATATAATAATAATAATATATATTAATAATAGATAATAATAAAAAAATAATAAATAATAATAATCACTAAAAATAAAAAATAATAATATTCACTGGAAAGAAATATTCAATTTCTAATGAACACTAAGTTTATATAAATAAATAGGATAAGAAGAAAAAGGAGGAAGAAGAAATAAGTCTTTGCCCGTGTGGAACAAGAGCTCTATTTTCCGTTTGAAGGAACAAAGATTTGGCCAATTTTGAAACTCAATTTTCTTGCCAATGGATCAATGAAATTCAGATAGGCAATTTCACGTTCAAAATACATAAAAAGTGAAGTTATCTACAACACATTCAGCATCTCATCGATTGGTTCCCCAAAACACTCACACAATGCACACACACACCAACCACCACACACACAACATAATATAACTATATATAAATATATATATATTATATATATATATATAGTATATCATAGTATATATTTACTTAATATTATATATATATATAATATATATATATACTATATATAATATATATGTATAATATAAATATATATATATTATTATATATATAAAATATATATATATAATTAATTATATATAGTATTTGTGTGTGTTGTAGTGTGTGTTGGTGTGTCGAAACCATGTATTGCTCTATAGTCGTTGCTTTAGTATGCCAAATAGGATACGAATCCATAAAGCTGTGGAAATAAATTTTATCCGCATTATTATTTATCAAATGCTCACTCGAGTAACGCTTGTTGCCAATGTTATGTTGCCTCATTGTTGACTGGTGGTTGCTCAGTAACTTAGGAGCACCCCATGATATGAAACATGTGGCTCCTCCGAATGGTTCCAAAGCACCTTGTATGCGTTATTCAAATAAATAATATTATAGTATATATATAATATACACAGTATATTAGGTCATCTATGCTATTCTATACTTCTATAAAAAACTGTATAGCTTAGCTATATATAGTATAAGCTTATATATATGTAAATATATATATTTATATTAGTATATATATATCGCGTAACCTATACTTACAGTTAATATTTATGGATTAGCTTATTGAGGCTAGAGGAGAGAGCGAGAAGAGTAAGTGTGTAGAGAGCGGAGGATGATAAACATGAGATATGGCACGGAAGGAGAAGGAAGAGAGAAAAAGAATGAAAGAGAAGAGAAAAAAGCAGAAAAGAGGAAGAGAGACATTGACGAAGGAGTGAGCAGAATTGAGATGCAGAGAGAGAGGAGAGAGAGGAGAGAGGAGAGCAAGTAGGAATTGGTCATGAGTCTTTTAAAGTGGACTTATAGGTATTGAGAGATGAGTTAAAGGCTCATGAGATCTCGAGAATAAGGCTAGCTGATAGAATCTAATAGAGAGATGAAGCAGTTTTCTTAGTTATTCTTGTCGACTGCTCAATATTAACTTCCTCACTATGATCATTTACCCTAATCAACTTGCTCACCACAAGCATATAATTACTTATTTATCCCATTTCCATTTACCTATATCTTGACTTATGTATGAATTAATACTCTTTCTGCTATCGGCTAGTTATTCTAGTATGATACACTGTTCATAATTATATATCGATCAATAACTATAATTCAACGATATCACCCTCTATATTTTATACTTTTGAGGAGTATTCCGAAATGATGTCTTTTTATTCACACTGAAACTTATCGTTTCTCTTAACGTAGACAAACGCTACGAGCTTAATTTTTTCAGACTATAACATTCTGGTATTATTTAGGGCGCTATTCGATTCTCTAATTTTGCAAGTTTCTCATTAAAACATTTCACACTCAAACTAATTTTTTTGAATACCAGTTACACACAACAATATCTATTCCAACCCGTTCACACAATACGTTTACAAAATTCCTTGTTTTTATTATAACAAATTATATTCATCGGAAAAACTATTGATTTCACTCGCAGACAATACTAACATAAGATTCAATCTCCAAATATCAAATTAACTCTGTATACAATCTGCCCCCTGACAATGCTCCTCAATCAGATCACACCCAACACACCTACTTCTTTTATACAACCCTCGAGTGAGATCCGAGAGAGAATAAGTGAAACCCCATATTCATATAATCTAATAGAGGAAAACATTTACATTTATAACACCTGAGAAATAACTTTATCCGAATCACATTCTGCATACTATACGTATTAATCCAAATAACTTTTCAAACAATTACGAGAAATTAAACTGAATACAATTAATGAATATCCTATTTTATTTTTTATTTATTTTTTTTTTTTTTTTTTTTATTTTATCTTTAAAACAATCATATTAAACTCTATCTCCCTTTCATTTTAAAATATTAAACAAAAACTTTCCACTGCAAGTTTCTTATATCATTCATTTTAATCTAAATATTTATATTTAGTCTATATGTAACTAACACATCTGACACGAGGAACCCACGAATCGTCGAAGCTTATTATGAATTTGTAAATTTATAAATAAAAAATATTATATAAAATTTCTCTGCTGAATACCTGGTATCAAATCTCTCTACGAGCATAATTATTCTAATCTATATCCTCAGCGGTTCTAATAAGCTACCAGCTATTATATATTCTTATATTATATTATACTTAAATTATATTATATATATTATATATATAGATATTAATAGCATAATAAAATATTATATAATTAATTAAGTATATATATTATATATAAATATATTAAGCTGAAGTTATATTTATATATATATCTTAATATATAATATTAATACTATTAAAGGAAAACATAGACTGCTACTATTGGGGTGTTAACGAAACCGCCCGTGAGCTCCTTCTGTGCGATTGAATAATGTATCAATCTTCATAACGCACGTATATCTATCCACCAGTGTACCCAATAGATAAACGTTACTTTACAAGCAAGAGCTAAGCCTATTTATAAAATAATTATTTTTAACATAGGTCGCCTAAATGCATCTAACGATGTTCTTGACGCGTTAAGGTTGATTTCCTTATATAATAATATATATATATATATAATATATATATATAAATAATATATATATTATAAATTATACGTATATTATATATATAATATATATATATATAATATAATACTATAAATATAATAATTAATATATAAATAATATAATCTATATAATATATATATAGTTAATAATTTTATATATATATAATATAGTAGCCAATCATGACATTAACAAAGCTCTCTCATATCTCGGAAAACTACGTACTAGTAGGTACTATAGATTAAATAAATAGGTGTTATTTGGATTGGATATTACAAAAGGATTAAATGCTACTGAAAAAAAAGAAAAAATAACTTTTTTTTAAGGGGGGCGCTCGCGACGGGGGACAAAGGGGAAGAAGTCCGCCCGCTATCAGCACCGTGTAAGGACCGAGATGACCCGACTTCCTTCCATTTTTACAGAATACCTGTCCCAGTGAGTGTTTGTTTGAGTTAAACTAAAAAACCTTTGTAAATAATTAAGATTATCTTATATCTTATGACCCTGCGTATATTCCATGGCGCAAAACTGAGAGCATCGGTTTTCAAAATACAACTTCACAAAAATCGAGAGTGTATCGTAACTATAAAAGAGAGTGTATCGTAACTCTAAAACAGAGTGTATCGTAACTTTAAAAAAGTGTGTATCGTAACTCTAAAACAGACTTATCGTTACCCTTAAATAACGTTTTCTTTAAATAAATATTTTACCATAACCAATATACACATAAGTATTATTGTTTCGAGTAGTAACTCACTGTACGAGTAACTTTATAGCCTATAATCAGCGTACGTATATGTCTTGGTAAGTATTCATATTATATATATAATATGATTATAATTATATTAAAAAAATGAATATCATAAACTTAAATTAATATATATATAATACATATATATATATAAAATAGTATATATAAATAAAAATATATCGTATATACATAATATATATATATCTATATATATATATATATTAAAATATATAATATATATATAATATATATAATTAAATATTAATATATATAATTAATATATATCATATATATATTATATATAATTATATATAATCTAATATTATATATATATATATATATATATATTAAATATTAATATTAATATTATATATATTTATATATATATATATTATATAAATAATAGAAAATTATCTAAGAGGGATTTAAAATCCAAAACATAAACACGAATTAAGAACGAAGATATATTAAAGATAAGTAAACTTCAATAAATTGCCATTGTATAATTACTAAAATGATAATAATTAATTATTCATCTTAAATATCAATTGTTGAAATGTTTTTTCGATTCTCAAAGTAAATTTAAATTTCATTTTAAAAATTTCATTTGCAATAAAGGAGAGCAAAAGGGGTAGAGCAAAAAATGCGGTGAAGAGGAATTGGAAAATCTTCGGAAGGCGAAGGAGGGAGATTAATAATAAACCTTGAGATAATAGTAAAAGAGCGGAAAGGATGACTATTAAGAAACTCATTCAAAAAGCTAATTTAGTATATATTACTATGAAGACAAATTAAGAACTGTAAATACCATGGAGAGATTCATGTCGGTTTCTTTAGTGAGAGATTTTTAGTGTGGTAGAGTGTGTGTGTGTGTCTTGAGTGTAGTGTGTGTGTGTGTGTGTGCGCGCCGCGCGCTTTATGGTGTGGTGTATGTGTTGTTGATAAGTAGTCCCATTACCAGATGAAAAATAAATTATTCAAGTGTAAGCATAGATTTGAAGATTCTCTACTAATGAGAAGAGAATTCACTATAATTGATTGCTTTAGTGTCTTCAAATAATCATACTGTTAAGGTATTATATAGCGCAAATTATAAATTTACCTCAGACAAAGTAAAAGAATCATAATTAAATGTTTATCTTTTGTACTATTAATATATTTACTCAACCTTCTATGTTTTGAGCGTAATTAGTGAGGAATCTTATTGTAAAATAATTCAACTAATAAGGGATGGATAAGATTTGGTTGATTACTATATAATCGCGCTAGAATACCACGAATCAATATACGGTAGCTAATGCAAATTACATTAGTATGACCGCAGTATGCACTGAGTTAGTATATTATAGAATATACGTTCGAAAGTACAAAAAGGTTTTGAAAAATTATATTTACGTTATTATACAATTTATTGATTACGTTTACTATAATATATTATAATATATATATTAATAAAAAGATATATATTACTATTACTTATATAGTTATATTATATTATATATATATTATATACTATATATATATATATAATATATATATATATATAATATTAATATTATATATATATATATATTCATAAACCTTCACTGGAATGTTCCCGATATAATCTGGACCCCTATTACTCGTACCGTCGTCATTTCGCATACTGTTACGGTCCATAATACACCTCCTGAAGATATTATCCATATCTTACTCATGAAATTCATTCTTCACTTGTTAGTAGTAGAACTGATTTCCCTTTGTATATCTTTCAGGAAGTGAATAATTTTTATTATATTGTAACGGTCGGATAGAATCTATCTTTTTAAGACTATATTATAATACTAATAGGGTTAAAATTTTTATTTTAATAGGTACATCATAGACTGGATATAGGTTATTGTAATATCTGTATTATATTATATATATCATAAATTAGCGTAATATTATATATAATGATATATATGCTTATAATATATATTATATATAAATATATAATTTATATATAATATTTAAATTATATTATATAATTATTATATATTAATTAAATATATATATATATATATATATATATATTAATTATTATATATATATTAATATTTTAGGTTTCGTTAGGTTAAGTTAAGTTACGGTTAATTTTTACATATATTTAAAGATATACAGCTATTTAGATTTTGTTTTTTTAATATTTTTTTAAATAAAGGTTTGAAAGTTTCGTTTTTAATTAAAAAATCGTTTATTTGACTATATTCAATTAAAAATGTTGTTCGGGGATCCACTTATAATCGATTATGGATAAAACTCATCTCCGCGTACATAATATGAGAATATATATATATATTATCTATATACTATATATATATATATAATATAATATATTACTAATTTTATTTTGGGTTTTATTTGAGACTGGTTGATATTCATTCGTCATTCAAATCTCCCTCTATAATACACTTGAAGCATATATAGCTGACAATATTCCTCCCATGATGCTGATTTTTTCAGCCCAGTATGGTCACTTCTCTGTAGGCCGTGGTGAGTGAGGTTGATCCTGTATATACCTGTAACTTACAAATATATTAATGTTAATATATTAATATAATAATATATATATACATACTATTATAGTATTAATATATATATATAATATAATAATATAATATATATATAATATATATATAATATATATATTAAATATATATATTAAATATATATTATATATAATATATTTTATATTAATATATATTTATAGTATATAATATAATATAATATTAATAAATATATATATAATATATTATATATAATATATATATTATATTAATATAATATTAATCATACTATTAATATTACCTATATATTATATAATATATATTATTATATATATATATGAGTATATATATATAATTATATATATAATATATATAGTATGATATATAATAATAATATATATATATATATTATATGATATATAATTATATAATATATAAAATATATAATTTATAATATATATATATTATATATTATAATATATTATAATAATATATATATATATATATAATTATATATTATATATATATATTGTATAAACTATATATGTCATATATATTAATATATATTACATATATAATTATATATATATTTAATAATAAATTATATATATACCAATAATATAATATAATATATATTAAATATATAAATAAATATTTAATATATTAATATTAATATTAATATTTAAAATATATATATAATATATATAATATATAATATTAAACTATATATATATATATATTAAATAATATTTATATATATATAATATATATTAATATAATATAAATATATATGTATTAGTATTTTGGTTATTATTTAAACTCGAGTGAGCTGCAGCTTTTTTCTCTCTCATAAAAAAGTATATAGATAACTATCGTGATCTTGAAAACTTAGGAATATAATCCTATATTATCAGGGATGGTTTAGATTCCATAGATTTTGACATCTGTTGGTAATAACATTGATGTTTTTGTTTCTGTATATGTTAATATATATATAGGTTGAATCTCACATATCATATATATATATATATACCCGAGTATGAGTTAGGACACCGATATTATCAGGCGCTACTCACCCTGTATGGCGTATATGATCTGAATGGCATGATATTTAGCCTACACCAGATTTGGAGAATCGAGAGTACGGTGATGACTTAATCTCGTAAGCGGCAGCCTGAGATATGATATCAGTCATAGCGCGCGAGAGCGCTACTGCGCGTAAACACTAACAGACACTAATCACATACATTATCACTTATATTAATATTATTTATTACTGTTAATCATGTTAAAGAAGATGGAACACTTTATAATTATGAGTATTGTTTTAATAGCCCTTTTAATCTTACGTATGCACTTCGTTTACACCTTCAGTCATCTTTACTACTCGTTCACGCCCTTGCTTTGCGTTCGATATTACTAACAGATTATTCAAGTGTACTCCTTTTGAGACTGTTTTTGTGATCTCTCAACCCTCTGTCATGGTTGGTTATTCCCTATTCTCCTAACGCGGCAGCAAGCAGTCAGTTTCCACAGGGTACCGTGCAAGACACCGGCCGGTTCCGATGACACGAATTCCGGCTCCGGTTCCGCCTCCGGGTCCGCATCATACGCACCCGACTGCAGGGTCCGCGTAGAATAATATATTTTGCGCGCGTAGCGCTATACACCATACACATTGAGTATTTATATATTAGAATATTATTAATTATAAACTCGAAGATTCGATTTCCGAAGGAAATCGAATCTGAAGCGAAAAAACGATCCCTGTAAGGGATAGTTTTTTACGTCACCCGAACTCTGTATCCGCGCCGCGGCTGCATTTTTCGCTATTTCTTGCAAGTATCTGTTGAGTAATAATATCATATATATTATATATAATATTAATATTATCATCACATGCGGTTAGGTTAGATCCGTTATACAGTAGCTAAAATTGTGAAGGAGGTTTAGAATGGATTTAGTACTCTCGTCGTAGACGAGGTTGTACTTCTCAGTTGGAGTTCCTATCTTCATGAAAGGTAGACCCCACCCCACTTAATAAAATCGATGTTCGTAATTGTACTTAACTTGTGATACGCATTCATGAGTAGTCAAATTCTAGAAATACTAGTAATAGTGTATATTCAATGGAATTGTAGCTCCATGGCATTACCGTGCTTAAGGACCACTGCGGTGCCTTAGAAATTTAATAAAACAGTATCGTATATAAACGTAGAGTCAATGTTTGAGTGTCTCATATAAGGGTTATCGAGGTCCATAGAGGTTCGAATATTAGGGTATAAGTCCGTAACGGTTAGTCTAGGACCCCCCATTAAGGGGTGTCTCGTCTGGAAAAAAAAGACAGATGACACCAGAATGCTAACAAAACAGAGAAAGAAGAAGAAAGAGGTAAAGTCCTAGACCAAGTGAAAAAGTAAATGAGAATGAGTGAGATTAAAGGATAATAATAAGAATTGAGGAAGGTTGGACAAGAAGATATTGAGGAAGGACGGCGATATAAGGAAGGGGAACAGCTTACTAAATGTCCGAGTGCTGGCTCCAGTGCTGCTCAAATAGGAGTTAATTTAAATTAAAATTAAGTGTAACAATGGAAGAGGAGGATAATGAATGATCCTTTAACATATGTTATTCGTGTTACTGAGATTTTACGAATAAAATAAATGTTACAGAACAATCAAGAAAAATAATAAATTTAAATAAATTAAAATAAATAAATATAAAAAAATATTAAATAAATAAATAAATATAATAAAACTTCTTAATTCTTTTATGTTTATATCACTTACTAATACGTTTTACATCACCCTATGTTTGAAGACCAGTAATCCAACTAAAATCAAACACTTTTTGCTGTGTACATAAAGGCATTTATTATGCTCAGATGCATAAATTGATACCTATTATTGACTGCAACTTACACCTAGATACATGAACACCGTTTCAAGTAGCACCTTTTAGTCATGCATACGACTTCTAGTGATATATTCATATTTATGCATACGTCTTCTTGTAGTACATACGTAATCATGCATATAGTCTGAAGTAATAGTATATTCATTGTTATGTATACTGCTTCTAGTAGTATATGCATAGTCAGGCTTATGACTTTTAGTAGTGCATGCATTATCATTTGCAGGGCTTTTAGTAGTGCATTCATATCCTTGCATGCTAAAAAATAGACAGAAAACTGCTGTCTTCCAGATATACGGTATCCATCTGGAGCAAAATTTTTAGATCGGATTATCTAGCCTCCAGACAAAATTATGACTAGAGTTACAACACTAATTTATTTTGATATTTTTATTCAATTTTGAATGCTTGCGTTAATTTAAATAATTTTTCTTTTTTTAAAAAATTTTTTTATTTAAATTAATATTTAGGTTAATTTTGTTACATAATTACACTTTTATAATGTAAACCAAAATAAAACCGCAAGGTTTTAGGAATTACAAATGTAGTAATAAATCGAAAAAAATATTTTTTGAGTGGAGTCATGAGATCAAGGAAAAAATAAATTTTTAATTACTGTAATGAAACCGTGTGAAGTTTAAAAATCGATGCCCTGTGCCAGACGAATACAATATATACATTATTCAATACATCCAGCTTAATGTCAGAATATTTACTGATATCTTGAAATACAGAGAACCAAAGGAAATGAGATCTTCAGTAGAGAAATTAATATAGTACTCTTTACTTAAACAATTTTACCATATATTTTCGCTATTTTATTCTATAACAATTACTCTAATATAACACTTATTAAATTCAAACAGTAATTTTGGTGAGTGCTTCTCATTAACTTTAAAACTACTGTATTATTTAATATATACGAAAAATACACAGTTCGGTGTAAATATACAATTAGATTACACCACTGTTGCTAATACTGTATTATGTCATCAGTATGTCAACATCGTAATATTTTCAGATCTAAATGTTAAATTCGTTTTATTAACATGATTACATATTTCTCAATGTTCCAAAGTGAAACACCATATACACGATTTAACGCAAATGTAAGTCAAACTATAAGAGAGATTACCAAATAGTGTCCGTAACAATCAACGGTTTAATATTGTCACAAGCCTCGAACGAAGCACAACCGTCTTCTATATGACCTCTCATAACAATCTGACCTCTGTAGATATTTTTCCGACTACACGTCGAAACCTATGGGGATAACATACCCTTACGAGCATACGCCTGCAAGCACGATGTCGAAATCTTATAAGATGATCCATCACATCTAAAACGATAAAGTCTAATTTATTTGCCCTCTCTGGCCAGGAATACAAGCAACTGTATCGGTATCCATCAGTTGACGATACAAATTATGACCCAACGTGGGAATACGAAGACTCCTCGTGAAGATATCAACCACAAGCGTAGAGATGCGAGGTCCATGATACCCATTTCCCCCCATATTATCAGAAAAAAATTTCCTAACCTATAGAAGTAGAATTCGTATGCGTAAAACAACCCTTAATAGTAATTTGAGAATCCTATTCTTTCAACCAATCGTAGAAAGTAAACAAGATAATCAAACCACAGAACGAAATCCATATCATTCAATAAAGGTATAAGTATCTCGTTAGACAACAAAAAAAACAATACCATACAACCGACAACAACAACAACAACACACACACAACAACACACAATGCAACAAACAACAACAACAATAAACATAGCACACCAAAATAAGTTCTTTAATATATACAACTAACGAATATAATCTAAACGTAACATGTTTCACAATTAATAAAGCTAACCAGAATATAGAATATAAGCACCAATTAGACAAATACTACACATCTTAAATAGAATAAACACTACCTTACAAAGTCCATCTTAATACAGTAATAAGTACCGTAGCACAGCATATACAAAACTAATCCTATTCTCTATACTTTTTCAAGCATTCTCTACATATCCAGATTCAATTTACATTAACAAACTGATTAGCGTATACATTTAGACTATATTTCGATAATACCATAACGATGCGCAAAATGAGTTCCTTTCATATACTAACCAGAATATATGCTAAACAAAAATAAGGTTTCATATTAATATAAGCCTAACATAGCGCGCATCCAATACTGAACTAAGAAATAATGTACAACATGTATAACGACAAACTAACACAACTTAAGCCAAGAATAGAAGTGTTAACATAGAACAAAGCTCCACACTAACACCTTAAAGTAACTAATCATTGCATACAAACACGTAACCTATTCATCACTTTCCATACATACTCTAACATATACGTAATTTTACATTGAGCTTAGAATATAATAACAAGGATTATCATAATCTGACCAAAAGGGCTGAGGCGCCCTACCCTCCCTTCAGGAGGGATTAAGCCCGCTACACCCCTACGGTGAATCCCCCTCGCAGATCACACCCTCAAGGACGCATCACCCCTGGTTTTCTCTCGAAGGTAATGTGTTTGCTTTAAGATACTCTCGTTAATGAAAACGTTTCTTATTCGTAAGTAGTAAGTTATTGTGTAAATATTACCTAGTGACAATGTTGGAAATAATCAACTGATTTGTCTAGGAAATGATATAATTTGTAACAGCTATTACTGTGTTACTGACATGATGTGTTAGAAACGTGACCTAGTTAGTTTTGGTGTAAATAATGTCATGTTTGCACCTAAACTTTGGCCTAACGTTCCTACGTTTATCATAGGTCAAATGAAGTTATATATACTCGAATCATCTAGATACTTTGATGAAGATTAAGGTGGTCAATTCATAGTTCAAATGTGGCCTTTTATTGATAGATTGGTACTTTGTTAAGTGAGATTTGTTAATAATTAAAGGATTTACCTGTGTCGCTAATCATGCTCTAAAGGAACATATCGTATTGTACCTCTTGCACTTTACACTTGCATAGGGAATTTTCAGATGTTAGCTTAAGTATCATACGAAGGTAAGTTACGGAGTTGAGCATTGTAACATTATATTCCTAAAGTCGCGTGTATTATATTTGTAGCTTATGATGCTAAACTGTGTTTGTTAAGCAGATATCGTTTGTTAAGATACTAAAGAATTGTTTATGTTATGTGTCCAAAAGATTACTGAAATATGACTGAATCAATAGTTTTCAATAGATCACAGGCGGACGGGATGGGTAGGGGACGCTGCTAGGATGGTCGTTTGATTACTGGATTAATGAAAACTGTTTATCCGTAAGTTAGGTACGTTAAGTAACATATACTATGACCAATGTGAAAAATAACACTGATTTGTTAGAGAAATGATAGATTATTTGAAGAATTACTGTTTTTGGTTTTTAACTGAATAACCGAGTGTGTGTAAAACGTGAGCCCAGGTTAATTATTGTCCATGGTTAATGTTAGTTTGCCTAAATATTTTGCTAATGTCTATGTTTATTCTTTAGACAAAATGATGTATACTCAAAACGAATGACCACTTTGATGAAATTGTTAAAATTCATATTCTCAGATGTGTATCTTGTATATAGATGGTCACATTTGTTAAGGGATTTTGTTAATTAATTGCGGCTTTACTGTTGCTAGCAGATATGTTAGAACAGTAGGACATATCGAGATTGTGTGACCTATTAGCTACTTTAATCCTTTTGACAGTAGGAATTTTCAAGGAGTTACTGATTATCCACTTCAACACGAGTATGTAAAGTTTTCCTTTTTGTACATTATATATTCTCCGTTCAGGTATGATATATTAGTCTTTATGACGCTAAAGCTTTGTGGTTAAGCATATATTCGATGTTAAGTAAATACATTATATAATAACTATTTTTGTGTTTTTGGCCCTAAAACTTATTGTTATGTTTTACAATATAGTGATGTTATGTATGTATAATCCAATATATGAGTCCAAGATTATGATCCAGACTTGAACAGATTCCATGAAATTCAAAAAATATGTTTGAAAATTAGTTTACAATCCCTTAACGACAATATGTACGTTCTCAGAAAGATAATTCTGCCATAAAGTTTTTATGAGTTGTACTTCCAAATTAGTTAGCTTACTTTACAGCGTGTTATAGTGTGGATCTTAGTTAATGTTAAACGACTTATTCTTGCTTAATTGTTACGTTTTCGTTGTATCATAATTTTCTAGTTTATATGATGCTATGTAAACTATAATTTATATGAAAAACCTGTTATGTTTAATATATTCAATATTAGTAATATAAATGAACTCATTGTGCGCATATGTTTTAACCCGAATGAAGTCAATGTTACGTAAGATCAGTTGTAATGTAAAATTAAACATGATCTTTTAGCAAGATATCTGAAAAAGAGAGAATATGGGTTATATACGTTTTGTATGTCCTGTGCTATAAGTCTTATTACTGTACTATTAATAGTATCATGGAAACTTGTTATTAATATTAGTTGTTTATTCAGATATGTGTAGTTAGGAATTTGTCATTGAGTGCCTTATATGTCTATGTTATCTGTGTTGCTTTAATTAAATTGAAAAAACAATGTTGATTGTAATAACGATATTATAAGGAGTGGGTATTAATAAAGAACGTATTGGACTCATGTTATTGTTTGGTTGTTGTTGCTGTGTGTTGTTGTTTAGTTGTTGATTGTTGTTGATGTTTATTAGGTCGTTTGAGTTGTTTTTGTTGTTTATATTGTTGTTAACAAGAATATATACCTTTTGAACTGATATTGGTTCATTCGTACGTTTGTATTCTTGTTTACTTTCCTCTTTCCGATTGGTTAAAAGAAAGAAATCTAAAGTTGTACTATAAGGGTTGTTTACGCATACAATTTCCTTCAGTAGGATATTTTTCGCTGTACCTGTACGATGACATCTCCCCGATCTCCCATCCTGCGTTGTATCTTCACGAAGATTCTCGTTATTCCCAACGTTTAGTGTCAATAAAATTTATCTACATGCATAATGAAACCGATTACATTTATCTATTGTATTCCTGCCAGAGTCAAACTATATAGACCTTTAATCGTTGAGTGCTGAGATCATCAAAGATTTCCGGTGACAATCAGCTGCTGCAGTGCTAGAGGAAAGGGTATTTTATTCGTATACAGTTCGACGAAGTAGTGAATATCTATCAGAGGTGATAGTGTGAAGGTCATAATAGAAAGACGTTTTGCTCTCTGCGTTGTAGACAATATCAAAACCCGTTGATGAGTACGCAACTATTGGATAACCCAATCGAATTGTTGACCTATTCATGCTACGTGTATAGGTTTCACAGTTTCGAACATCTGAAAATATTACAATCATGCTGTTAAAATAAATAACGAATTTAACATCCATCTTAAAGCGATGTTGACATATCTTGATGACATAATACATATACACTGGTGAAAATCTATGAATTTTAACACCGAAACATGTGTTCCCCAGAATCAAGTGTATCAGGATGCATTAATTAACTCATACGCCTGGATAAGTTACTTCTCTTTGTATGAGAGAAGGTGCTGCTGAATATCAAATTATACGAAAAATGTTAGAGTGTGCAAGGTCATTTATACTTACATCCTTTTAAAGGATTTTGAATCTTTAAAGAGATATATAGAACGTTTTACCTTGATTCCTCATCTTAAATGATTTAAGTAAATAAGTAGAATAACATGGCAAATACATTAACATTGATATAGTATTATAGTTATGTATTGTATTATATAACACTCTTTTCAATGAAAATATATGCTAAAAATATGAAACTTGGTTTTACTCCCCTATCTTCGATTTATTGACTACATTGATGACGATGGCTGTTTATTCGTCTGGTTGCTGTGTAACGTTAGCATACTTTCGTCGGTCTGTATGATAATTACAAAATTTTAGAGTAAATGATTTTTGAAGCAAGGGATGAAAAAGTTAACATTGTTATGTTAGAGACATGCTTGACAAAGTTGTGAATAAGTTACGTTTTTGGATGAATGTAGTTACTTTACTGTGTTAAGTTGGTCCTTTGTTGAATGTAACACCATTTTCTTATGTTTAAGATGCTCAAGATCTCGTTGGGGTAATATTCATAAGTTCAGAGAGCTAAGTAAGCTTTACTGAAAAACTTAAGGTACGTCAGCAATATAGGTCGATCTTGATTATAAAAAGAATCTTGATTTATGTTAGTTTATTCAAAAATGATACTCGAAATGTGAACCGAATCAAAAGATCACAAGATCACGGGTCAGTGAGGTGCAGGAGGGGGCCTGCTGGGTCTGATTTAGTGATTTACTGCTTAGGGTATTTAAAAACGTAAATTGTAAAAGATAACACAATAGATAATAATAAAAATTTATTTATTTATATATTTATTTATTTAATTTTTTTTTTTTATATTTATTAAATTTTTTTTCTTGATGTATCTGAAACCATCTATTTTCGAAATCTCCAGACTCGTCAATAACATATGAAGACACCACCAATTGTATCTATTACACTAATATTAATAGTAACGTCGGCACACTAGCAACTGGACCAGCACCGGTGCAGCGTCCCCTTTCTCTCAGCCTCCTTCCTCATTCTTCTTCCACCTTCCTCATTCTCGTTCCTCATTCATTTTCTTCTCCTATCTCTCTTTCTTCTTCTTTCTCTGTTTGCATAATTGGTGCTCTTTTTCAGTCGAGACCCCCCTTAAGGGGGCTCCCTAGACACCTTACTATACGGACTATAACCCAAATCAAACCTATGACCTCGATAACTCCATATAAGGCACCAACATTGTTTTCATAATAATACGACTGTTTATCAACTCGTGCACACTGCAGTGGCATCCAAGCACCGGTCCAGGAGCCAACTCTTAGATATTCACATAATCAAGTATTTCTTAAAAATTCAAAACTCACTGGCATACGCTCAACCAAATTCAAGCAATTAACGAACAAACTTGATCGATTTTTAAGTGGGTGGTCCCCCTTCGGACCACGGGACGTAACCTCGTCTACGACGAGTATATCACCATCTACCCCCCTCCAAATTTTATAGCTACTGATACGGATAACCCTTAACTCCATGTAGAATATATATATATATTATATAAATATATATAGAATATATATATATAATATTCCTATATAATATATATAATATATAAAAATAATATATTAATATATATAATATATAAATATTAATATATTATTAATTGGAATTCAGAACCGGAGCGAAGATACACCGCGGCGGATATACAGAGTCGAGTGCGTAAAAAACGATCCCTTACAGGATCGTTTTTCGACTCAAGATTTTTATTCGGCAAAATCGAATCTTCGACCGTAATAGATGAATAATAATAAGACTAAGTTAATACAATAATTAAATGGTATGTGTAGCGCACGCGCGAGTCACATATTATTCTACCGGAACCCTGCGTCGTGCGATGAATACGCGGACCCCAGGAGCGAACGGACCGATCGCTGCCACGGCACGGACGGGTAGCTGCGGACTACTCAGGACTGCTTGCTGCGGCCTGCTGTAGAAACTCAGGGTAAAACCACAACAATCAACCAAAAAGTCTCAAAAGGAAACTGAAAATATCGTGAAAAGCAATTTAAATTCTCACGAGCTGACGATGAAAAATGCAAGAAAAGTAAAACGTATATATCTATATATATATATCTATATCAATAACTGTTCGAGCTATATATTTTCTAATAATCAAGATAATAAAAATGTGTTGTTGTGCCGCGCGCGCTCTCGCGCCTGACGTCATCTCTGGCTTGGCGCCGGCGAGATTTACGTCATCACCGCTCAGATCCCAACTCTCGTAGGCCTAAACTCAATCCATTCAGAATCACCCACAAGGGTGTAACGCTATAACAGATGTCTACTCTCTACACACTGTGGTGACCACCTATCCTCTATATCTCACACGCCATCCTAATCCAGAGACTTACACAACTGATTTGAGCTGATCGCTCTATAGATATAGGTGAGATTATATCCAGAGTTCAACGAAGCCTCTATACTTTTTGAGAAAAAGCTGCCCGCGGTCAAACTGTCCCAATACTACATTTATACGTAATTTCAATATATTCATTATAATAATATTTGTTCGCTAGATAATATAGGTCATATAATAAATATTGGGCACAACTGAAAGTGATAAGTATATATATATAAGCGGTTCTATATATATATATTCGTAATATATATATATATAACATTCATTTAAACTATATATGAGTATTCTTGTACTAAATGCGATAGTCACATCACCTTTATTCCTGCGCTGCATACCGTCCACCCACAGCCCTGCCTTTTAACATATGGTAATATTTAAAAGGACAAACACACCTGTACAATTGAAAATATGAAAAACTAAGTCATGGTGAGACATTGGGAGAAGCCAATAAGACACATAAATTGCATAGGTAATGCAGCTTACGAAATTAATAAATAAAAAAGTAGGTCTTAGGAAAGGGACACTCCATTTACAAAACACACCATTTGTAGTTTCTAAAATAGAAACATTAGGTAAAATATAATTATAGTATTTTTATCATAGTCGCGCATTTGCCAACATAAGGTCATTTAAGCATAATCAATTTACTCTAGCTATTAATGGAATCCGATTTATTTGTCTCGTATATGAAAATAAATAGTTATTATAAATATGATGGCAGCAATCCTTAGTAGAAGGACCTTGTCCACTTTATATGTCACTAAAAATATATCCTTGTTCATTCTATTTTATCATACTGGTATCTTTTTAAAAAATGTATAATTGAATTTTATAGTTTATAAATGGTTTAAATTAAAATTTATTAAGAGTGATTTTATTCTAATATCAAAAAAAAAAAAAAAAAAAAAAAAAAAAAAAAAAAAAAAACAAAAATAAATAATAAAAGTTGTAATTTAGAGATAACTTTGACTAGGTCTGTTTAGGTTAAAAATTTAATGACCCCAACAATCATTATAAGCCCCGCAATGCTTCATTTTAAATTATTCAGTGGAGAAAATTAAGACTATAAAAGTAATATAATTATGCAACTCTATCCGCCATTTCTATTTATTAGAACTAATCATTATTTATTAGTTTATTTTATAAATTTTATATAGAATGGTTTCTATTGTCATTATGAAAAGAAAAAGAATAATAATTTGTTTAATTTTACATTTTATTAATATCCTAAGTTATAGTTCAAGATTATACATTATTAATAAAAGAACCTATGAAAGATAAGTAAAGGGAAAGGTCCTTCATAGGTGCTGCCCTCATTATAATAGCATTTATTATAACGAGACAAATAAAATCGGTCCATTAATTAGCTAGTAAAGATTGCTTAAAACCTTATGTAGCAACATGAGACATGTAAACAAAATTTTACCAGTCATTAAAGAAACTTAAAAAGGTGTAATGACTTCCCTTTCCAGAATACTTTTATATTAATTCGTACAGACCTATTACCTAAGACATTAATGTCTATGGCCTCAATGTCTCCACCCCATACTTAGTTTTTCATAATTTTCAAATTGTACAGGTGTGTTTGTCCTTTTAAAATTACCCAATATGTAAAGCAGGGCTTGGAGACGGAGCAGGAGAAGATTATAATAGTGCGTCAAATATATATAAGACTTATAATATATAATATATATTTTTATCACCATTTATAAGAAATAATATAATTATATATTTTTTTTACCATAAATATAGTATATATATACTATTCGAAACACTCTATTACCTTTAATATTATTCTTCTATCACTGTTATTTGCATATATATATATAATTATATATATATATATAATATAGTCATTATACTATTATTTAAAGTCTTACGCCAATAATCTTGAACCTCGCGCAGCTTATTTCCTCTCCAAAAAGTAAAGGCTAAAATCGAGTTCAATAACAACTTTGGTTAATTAATATGATCTTAAATTCTGGATTATAGCTGAGAATTTAGTAGAGGTAGCTATAGGAGATAATAGAGGGTGGTCACCCCGAGGGACACCCGTGAAATAACTCGCTAACAAACCTTTGTGGCGGATCTGAAATGATGAGTAGGCTAAAGAGTTCGTGACCGAGAGCGTGAGACTAATCTCGCGCAGCGATATTACGTCACGCGCGAGCGCGCGCCCGCACACAACCACACACACATTTTATTATATCATTATGTAATTCACTTCGCACAGAAGGAAACCACTTTCTTGAGTTGATTTAGTATAAAGCCTCTCTACGTATCCTTCACATTTCGCTTTACGAGTTTTCAGTACGGCCTGAATTCTTAATAACTATTCTATCCACTTAAAGCCACAGCGCCATATGCTTGCGTATCCTGATATTCCTATTCAGTCCTCCTTTGAGCTACCACTCCCTTTTTGTTCTGTCTCTGTCTATTATTAACACCACACTAGTCTTCTTACTCAACGGCAATTGCAGCACTAAGTTCCTGAGTGTCCCCACTTTACCGAGTTCACGTTTGCAGCGATTCCGCACCGAGTGGTTCCGAGACGCTCTTAGCCTAGACCATAATTCGCTAACAACGAGAGCACAGGGTCCGGTGATATTAGATAATAGCGAAATTAGCTATTCACACCGATGTTAATGCCGGCTCATACACATTAACACATCAAAAACTTCACTTATTGGTATGCTTTAATTTGTATATACGTTCGCGAAAAGAATTCATTTCCCGAAGGAAATCGGATATCTAGTGAATCGTAAAAATCCCTGTAAGTATCACTGCTAACTTTCTATGAGCACGTCCGACTCTTGGTATTCCGCCGGCGCTGCTTCTTCGCATCCGGTTCTGAGACCCACACAAATATTATTTACATTATATTAAAGTAATATTACATATTAAATATAAATATATTATTATAATATATTATAAATATAGTTTAATTACCTTTTTAGAATATTATATATAGGAATTCTATAAGGCTTATATTAGCTTTGATGCAGCTCATTATACTGTATGATAGTAATACTAATATCTAAATTCTTTATTTAGATATATATATAAGATAAAAAGTTAGCACATGTGTTAGGTATTCGTATCAAGACCTAAATATTTTTTAGTGGAAATGAGTGTTTAGATGGAATAAACATTCATCTGTCATATAATATATTCCTTCAGATTTCAGTACTATAAACCAAAAACCAGTTGCCTTGTTTGTTATAAACCAAAATGTGTACGAAATTGTTCATTTCGTGAAATTTATTTGAGCTAAGGTTCGTAGTGACTATCGAGCTATCGTTATGTGAATTATTCTAGAAAATACTTATGTATGGTTGAAACTTCAAAAGGGTTTGCTCGCACCGGTGGTGCGCGACCACGCGTGCGACGTTATACAGTCGTATAGACACAATGTGGTGCGCTATAGTTATCGAGTCAGAGTTCTATTATCGTATAATATTGTCGGCTTATTAAAGTCGGATAATCGTTATATATGTTATGGGCCGGTGTCTAGTACCCCCCATTTAAAGGGGTCTGAACTGAAAAAAAAGAGCACAGAAGTAGTAGGAGAGGAATTCCGGTAAGACTATAATGACTTAGTTGTGATAGAAGAAAGGAAGAATAGGAATGAGGAAGTGATATAAGAATGATGAATGGGTAAGAAGCAATGAGGAAGGAGAGAGTGAAGGTGACAGCTTATTGCCAAACGTGCTGTTGTCTCACCACATTAGTGCGAGTGAGATATAATTATTTGAAATACAATGGTGTCCTATTACATATGTTATTGGTCTGTAATTTCGAGAAGAATATAATGCTATTCCATGTCAACACTAAAAAAAAAAATTTAAATAATAAATAATATTAAAAAAAATAATACCTTTTCTTTTTATTATTAATATTGCATTTTTTTTTATCATTTCTGTCAAATTAATTTCCATTAACTTACCACAAATTTCTTTTTTATTCTTAAATAAATATTCTATGATAAAATAACACCAATTGTTTTTAAAAATTAGTCTCCTGTTTCTTTTTTTTTATTTTTTTCAATATAGATTAATATTTTATTATTATGTTGTAAACTGACCCAAATTTACCGGCGTTACTATTGCCTACTTACGCCTAGATCACTAAATTCAAAACCACCATCACAGCCCTCCTCTCTGCCACCCTCCCCTGACCATCTTTGAAGCTTGATTACTTTAGAATTTTTGTTGAGAACTAGCTATTCTGTATTGTATTAGTGTAAACACTTTCAAAAGCCGTTTATCAGTTCATGATATCAAACAGAATCAAAATTTTGAAAGATCATATAACCAAAAAAAAAAATGTCATAGCATTTCTTCTCTATAATTTATTTTATAACTAACAAGATGTTTACTAAAAGGTTGAAACTGACTAGTATCCTTATTCACCTTAGTAATGAGTCTGAGAAAACTTTCTTAGCTGTACAAAAGTTTTCGGATGTATTCCAGGTAAATATTTAGCAAAATTCTGAGGGTCTAAATATGACTTAATCTATTATAACGATGTCATCTTTTTAATAATAGAAACTAACTGCTGTATGGAAACCAAAATATATTTAGCATGATTACTATTCAGTTAAAATTGATAAATATTCCAATTAACTAATATTTTATCGTGTTAAAATAAGTAAACTCCGTGATGACGACCAATAGAATCGGCACTATCACTTTGTAAGATAAACAAAGGTATTTCAATATGGTAATCAAAATTTAATTGTTTGCATTTTTCGGACATCTTTAACATTATGGGAAGGGAGCGCTTAGGACTATTCGAATTGGTTATTCAATGTTGTATTTGGCCTGCATTTGACATTAAGTAAACTCAACAAAAGTAACCACATGTACAAACGCAATGTATAGTAACTAAACTTAATTCATACCAAAAGCTTCCTGCAACGTCTGATACTTCACTTTGTAGACTCGTTAATCGGATATAATATTTTTTTTTTTCCATGCTATTGGTATCCGCCATTTATAGCGTTATGTGTTCTAGCTATTGGATGGCATCCATCTAAACATAAATCATTCTGTGGGTGTTCTTCATTAATAAAATATTGCAATATGTTTTGTATTATTATTGTTATAAACCCAAATTGGAAATAAAACAATCATTGATTGCAATTTGAAATCAGAATTTTAATATTTGTTTTCTAAAAAGCCCAAAAATAAATGACTACTATTTACTTATAACATTGGGGTTGTATCGCATCTATTTAGTTCCTCTTATTTTGATAATCTAATGTCAGAATGACCGAGCCCGAATCAAATTAGCCTACAATCATTAAACAAAAACCAGACAATACTACCCAGAACTTTTTAAATTCCATCTTTGATGGACAAGTTTTAATACTAATCAAAGAAGGGTAAGTGTTTCTTCAAAATTTAAGTATATCAGAACATATAAAGCGGGAATAAACATGTATTCATTATATTATAAACTTAGACTTATTTAAAATTTTTGGAAGAGCTAAGACATGTGTAAACTTATATTTGAATTTAAGAGAAAAAATTCAATGAAACAAATAAGTTTATTTATAATAATAATCAATTTTAATTTGTTTTATTATATTAATTCCATCTTCTCAGAGAACATTAGTCAACTTGGACGTTAGCTATGTATTCTCTCTTAAGATTCCAACCACCTTTAAAAGGATGAAAGTAAGTAATGCACTCTCAGCAACTAACACTACAATATTTAAAAATCTCTCTACATATTCTGTACTCTGGATTTCGCATGATTCATATTATCTTATTCATTTGGACAGCATTTAGTCAAAGCTATTGCAATCCAGTTGTATCTTTTTCCTTGTTTACCGTATTATTTTCTGTCTTATAATCTACCAACTCCTGCTGCAGAGTACCGAAGATACGCTTTCAGCCTAGTTATAATTATTAAGACCTCCTGTATCCACCGCGCTATTAACTTTATTAAATTGCGTGCGTCGGGTGACACTCTACGTATATTTTTTACTTCGAGCGGCATCTTAGTAATAGATCAATTTAAGATTTTCACTTTAAATCAAATAATTCCCAGTGCCGACTGTCATGTAAAAGTGCCTTCAAAACATAGAGAGGAGTAACACATAGATTATTCGGTTCTTTTTTATTTACAAGACCGTTTCAAGTCATTTATTTTTAAAAAGATATAATTTAATTATCTAGGCTCTTTATTTGCATTTTGCTGTCCCGAATAAGCATGGGTGAACTCATACATCGTAGCATAGGTCAGCACCAATCGATTGTTTCAAATAGGGCGTACATCGAGGGTTGTAAATCGATTATTGTCATCATGTTTTTTCAATTGTATTCAAACAAGTCACATATGCATATATAACGTCTTACTCAATTTATACACATTAGCCTTGCTTGGATCAATTCCCGACTAAATTTACTAACATTGGCATCTCTGAATTAGATATTGAGCATATCGAATCGTATTCTATCGTACGAAACAACCCAATGGAAATTGAACATAACCCTTTTGAATTCGCTTTGGCTACAAACCCTCTTAAAGCACATCAATTTTTGATAATCAGCGCCAGCAGCAGATTTGGATTTGAAATCATTAAGTATGAAATCCTCTTAAGCACAAAAATCAGAATTTCTAAATTAGGTGTCTGTAGAATTATGATCGTCATTACTTTTGTCTCATGAAATTTTCAACATTTTAGTCACTATCTTGACTCCACTTCTTCCTACATACAAATTCTTTATTCCAAAACAGTTGGTTGCAACGCAAATTAATTAAGAATTTATATTCAAACATTATTGTTTTTATCATTTATTATTCAGTATTAGGACCTCTTAAACGATGATTTGGTTTTCTCCTCGTGAAATTATCAACAGCAAATGTGGGAGATTGGCGGGGAATGTCAATCCAAGGTACAGTACAGGTGCATGAACGAAAATATATTTTCCTATTTTTCCATTACTATTGTGAATTAAGGAAATTCGTATTATGGGGGGGGTGCGTTTTTGTTGTTTGTGTATCCGTGTCTGAATCTTTGTGTTGGTTGTTTGGGGCGTAGTGTGAGTGTGGAAGTGTCTGGGGGGTTCCTTGTGTGGGTTTGTTGTGTGTTTTTGTTTTTGTTAGTATTATTGATAATTTTTAGTTATTTTTTTAGGCTTAGGTTGGGTTATTGTTAGGTGGTTTGTTTGGCTGTGGAAGGTTTGAGCTATGTTTGTGTGGGTGTTGGTGGTGGGTAGGTTTTTTACGGTGGGTGCTGTGGCGCTGTGTGTTCTGTGTCGGTTTGGTGTTGTGCGTAAGTCGGCCGAAGTACAGATTGGGGTGGTGTGGTGTTGTTTGTTCTGTGGGTGAGTTGAGGTATATGGGAGTGGTGTGGTTGGTGGGTCGAGTTGTTTTATGGCGGAGTGGAGTAGTGTTGTTTTGATGTTGTGGTTTATGTATTGCTGGGTAAGTGCGCGTGAGGATCGTTTGAGTTGGTGTGTTTGTGTGTGTATTGTATTTTTTGTGTTATTTGTGTGAGTGGATTTGTTGGTGCTTTGGGTTCTGTTGTTTGTGGAGGGGGTGGTTTGGGTATGTTGGGGGTGGGAGTTCGTTGTTTGTGATGGTGGGGTGTGAGGTTGTTTGGGGGCGTTTGATATTGGGGTGGGGTGTTGTGGGGTGGATGTTATGTGGGGTGCGAGTGTGAGTATACTTGGTTGTGGTGGTTAGGTAAGGTGTTATGGTGTGTGGGTGTCTTGCTGTGGTGTTTAGAATTGTTTTGTGTGTTTTTTGTGTTTTGTGTGGTTAAGTGTGTGTTGGTTTTGGGTTGTGGTGGGTCGTGTATGATGTGTTGTGTCGCTGGGGGGGGTTGTTGGTCTTGTCTGGAAATCGTGTGTGTGTCGTGTTTTGAGGTGTATTTGGTGTGTTTGCAGGGATCTATATGGCGGCTTCTTGGTTGAGGGTGAGTGCTATATGGTGCGGGAGCTGAGTGTGTGGTGTCGTAGATACTTTGTGCTTGTTAGTGGCTGAGCAGTTTGCGTGAGTTGGTTACTGTAGTAATGTCGGCGGGGTGGTAGTTGTGGGGTCAGAATATAACCCAACCAAGATTACAATTCGAACAAACTTTAATTATATTTTCTCTAAACATACAATCATACTATTTTACATAACTTGCACAACAAGCAACAATAACATAGTCCAAATAAGTCTTTTATAACCAACAACAGAATAAAAAAAACTTATAATGAGAGAATTATTAACAACCAACATAAATTAAGCACATGACAAAACATAACAGACACTCTTAAATTGCGCATTATTTTTATGATGTGTGTTGAAATTAACGACTTAACTGATTAACTAAGGTCGCATACTATTATGTGATGATGCAGGGTAAAGTCTTACTTGACGAGCATTATTATAATACTATAATCTGTTGTATACCTATTGTTGCTCGTCAATACTTTTTTCTAGTATATCTCTAACATATCATGTTTATTAGAATATAATGGTTTTTTTTATTACATTAAAGCATTTGATTTCAGGCAATAATCTTATGAAATTGAAAGAGTGAAGGATGTTATTAAATCACATTTTATTTTCATTTAGACTCAATCATCAGATCTAAAATTATGTAAGTTTAGTTATCATACATTTGTTGCTATCTTCGGAATACCTAGCCAAAAACGTGAGTTCTGTTAAATAAAACACTCATGTATGATTTTATAACATGATATAAACATAAAAATGTCATTAATATTATATTATCTCCTATTAATATACTAAATAGCACATCATGAACTACAGAAAATAATTATATTTATCACAAGTACGACAAAGCCCGACTGAACAACAAGAAGCTTT
>JABUQX010057408.1:0-7500 GCA_015478945.1 Trachelipus rathkii
ATAATAATAAGAATAACACATTAATAATACACACACACACACAATAATAATAATATTAATATTAATATTAATATTAATATTAATATTAATATTATTATTAATATTAATATTAATATTAATATTAATATTAATATTAATAATATTACTAATAATAATAATAATAATAATAATAATAATAATAATAATAATAATAATAATAATAATAATAATAATAATAATAATAATAATAATAATAATAATAATAATAATAATAATAATAATAATAATAATAATAAATTGTAGATATAATTAGGCTGAATTGAAACACAGATTTAATATATTTTATTCTTAATTGAAATTGAAGAACTTTGTTTGGTTGGCAATTTGTGTCTTTCTACTATTTTTATATGTTTAACCGACCTCTTTTAGGTTTCTTTCAATTTATCAAACAAACTCTCATGCATTATTGTTATTTTATATTTATTGTTAAAATTTCATCATCTTTTTGAATTAATTATTGTTCAATAATATAATCGGTGAGACAACATTTAAGATGGTACGGATACTTGTGTAGAACGGATGGTAGAAGATATCTTGCGAAAAGCAAAAAAAAAAAAGAGATGGAGTGACGGAATCGAATCTGCAATGGATGCAAGAAGCTCACATACTCACATTGGCGGAGGTTGAAGGACTGGGGCTCCATCATAATATGGAAGTGTGTGTATGTGTGTGCGTGGGGGTTTTCATACACACATAACAGGGTGGTGCCCTAATCTGTGAGTTGGTGAGGTGAAAATCCATTAACTATGCCGATAACAAGTAGCATTTAAGAATAAATGTTCAGAGATGTACGATTTTTTCACATCTTATATATTGTTTAAAAAATCGAACTCTCATAAGATTTTCTTTTTCATGAGACTCCACCCTCTTTCTTAATCCAAATTTATCATGGAAATAATTTTTATCTAGATTTAGCAGCTCTGAAACGTAAGGTCATTGTCGCTCATTTATTTTGTTTTGCAAAAAGTAAAAACGAGAATAGGTGAAGGTTGTTTTATTATTTCTGGTATTTCCATTATGCTAAAATTAAATAGGAAAAGCTGACTATTTTTTGTTGACAAATATTCGAGCGATGTAACAAAAATTTAAAAAAATTACAGTATCGTTCGTTCATTCATATTTTATCAAGAAAGATAAAAACATATATATATATATATATATTATATATATATTATATATATATATATATATATAGTTATATATATATATATATATTATATTATATATATATATATATATATATATATATATATATATATATATATATATATATATATATATATATATGTATATATATATATATATATATATATATATATATATATATATATATATATATATATATATATATATATATATATATATATATATATATATATATATATATATATATATATATATATATATATATATATATATATATATATTATAAAATTATAGTCAAGAGTTGTCAGAAAAGAGTTTATTTCTTGGAAACCTGGGGGTTGCCAAATGCAAAGAGTAGAGAGCGGTTTTTGGATATTTGAAAATTCATTCGCCTTTTGATTTCGAACTGTTAAGTTCTAATTAAATTTCATTCGCTTTTATTTTTTGAACTGATAAGTTCTCATTTAAAATCATTCGTTGTAAGGCTTCGAGCCGGTAACAATTTTCACTGTTAAGCTTCGTGCTGAATTAATGTTTAATATTCAAATATCACTTTTTCGAAGATCGTTTTTTATGTGCATTTCAATTTAACATTCTGGAAAGCTTTAACAGGTCAACTACTTCGTTTGAGCTTGGGAAAACAAACTTTTCTCAATAAACTTAAAAATTAACCTAGTGTATTATCCCACTATTTAACTAACTATTTTAGTTATAGTGAAGACCTAAGGCTTTCAAGAGTATACTCTCTTAAATATTCTGACTTGCAGTGCACATAATCTAAACTATTATTATTGCACAGGCCAATATTCAATTCTTTTAGAATTTCGTCAAGTTCTTAATCTGAACTTTCTATAATATGATGAGCGTAATATGCTGATCTCTATTCAATAAAATGATATAATTTAACAATTATATTATCTTGAGAAAAGTTTGTTAATTTAAAAGTTGTTTTTCTCGCTAAAATTTAGTATTTCGTAGTCAGTAAACTACTGGCGTTTAAAGTTTAAATTTAGTATTTCGTAGTCAGTAAACTACTGGCGTTTAAAGTTTAAATTTAGTATTTCGTAGTCGGTAAAATACTGGCGTTTAAAGTTTAAATTTCCTACGTGGAAATTTTTCGTAACTTCATTTATCTATTTTGTGTGTGTGTGAAGCAAAGTTGCTTTTTTCAATATTCTGAGAAAGAAAAATATTTCTAAAAAAAAAAACTGATTAGTTTTGTTTAAGCACACACATTATATATTCTGCAGAAGTTTGCGCTTTGAAATAATCTGCGTTCGATTCGAAAATATTCTGCAGATTAGACCTGTAAATTAAAGATTTTAAATATATATATATTAATATATATATATATATATATATATATATATATATATATATATATATATATATATATATATATATATATTATATATATATATATATATATATATATATATATATATATATATATTATATATATAGATCATATATTCACGCATATATATTCTGCTGCGTTTGTGGAGAAGTCGGTCTCTTGTATATAATTTTGTAGTATTTTTTTAGTTAACTGTCCAGATATTTATATATAAATCTGGATTGTTTCAAATAATCGAGACTTCTCCTCCTTTCAAATATATTAAATATTTTTGCGTTATATATTTTTGTTATAAAAATATATATATATATATATATATATATATATATATATATATTTATATATGTGTTATATATATATATATATATATATATATATATATATATATATATATATATATATATATATATATATATATATATATATATTTCTGCAATTTAGTATCTTTTGCGGTTATTATTATTTTGGGTTATTTGGGTATTTTATATTGTCCTTTCGAAATCATTGCCTATTAAATCTTAGGTGGTGGTAAATATCGTGCGTTTTGCTCATATAATAAGTAGCATTTTTTTTTTTTTTTTGCGTATTTTTTGCTTTTGCGTTTTTTTTCAAATATTCATTTTACAAAAATGTCTCTTTTCGAAGATGAATCACTCAGACAAATCGTGTCTGAGTTGGAGGACAGTGTCAGTGAAAATTTTGGGAGGGAGGACAATAACACTCTCTCTCCAGAAGAATTAGTCGACCTCACGAAAGAGGTTAAGTCAAAACTGTCCCCTATTAAGAGACTGAGAGCTGTGATTAAAAGGAAAATCACGCTCCTTTTCAAAAATCTTCTCGATCTTTCTGCCACTGAAAGCCAGGAAGATAATCATATCGTTTCCTCAAAACTGAAGGAAATTAAATCAAAATTGGAGGAAGTTAAAAACTTTGATGCTCTGATCGAAGAAGTCATCACAAAGTCTTCCATTCTTCAGTATGACTCGTCAATTTTGGACGAGGAAATAATTGAAGCGGTACATTATCATACCCAGAATGAAAAATTAATCTGGCGTATGACACCGCGTTTTAGTTCTCCATCTTCTTCTCCGTCTGCGCCTCCTGCAGCTTCAGAGGCCTCTCTTGAAGACGGAATATCACGTCAAGAGATGCAGAATATAATCAAAAATATTCATGCATCAAAACAGGAAGTAAAAATTCCTGCAATAAAGTGTCAAGAGTTCAGGGGTGAGGGGGACCGGCATTCTTTCCGCTCGTTTATTCTGTCCTTTCAAAATGTTTATGGGGCCAGAAAAGATATTTCTAGCGCTGCAAAATTGCAGTATTTAAAGTCATTGTTATCAGGTAATGCGCTCAAAGATATTGAGCATTTAACTAATGTCGACTCCAATTTGGAAGTCGCTTTCGAAATATTAAAGAGCCTTTACTTAGACGAATCATATATTATTGATTCTCTGTTTCATAAAATCGATTCTGCGCCTATTTTAGAGAATAATCCTGAACATATTCGTATATTCCTGTCTGAAGTGAGAGCATATATTCATGAGCTCAAGGAGTTTGGACTCGATTTCTTTGAAGAGCCTTCGGCGGGCTGTAAGCTCATGAGTCATATAATCGTGGACAAACTTCCAACTGGCTTTCTTCGTGAGCTCAAATTAATCACACAGGATGAATATCCTTCCGTTAATATAATTTTGGAGCATTACGGTAAAATAATCAAGTCTATGGAGAAGGGGAGGGGAAAAAATAAATCTGCCCCTAAAAAGGGATTTGACCGTAATCGTGCTCCTTTTGAGCATAAATCGGCTAAATCGTCAGCTTTTAACGCTTCCTCTAAAGAGGATAGTTCGAAATCTTCATCGTCAGAAGATGAAACAGAACGCAGTCAAAAGAGTGGGAGATTTAAAAATTCTTCTAAATCATTTATTTCGAAATGTAAATTTTGCAACAGAAATCATCGCATGATTTCTTGTGAAGTATATTCTTCTCCTGAAAGCAGGAGAGATCGCTGTAAAGAGCTGCGCATGTGCTTCAGCTGCTCAAGCAGCAAGCATTTCGCTAATAAATGTCCTGCCAAGAGGTATGGACTTAGTCACCCATGCGGCAAATGTGGCCAAAAATCCCACATAACGGCTCTATGTTTTCCAAATAGCAGAAACGTGTCCGGTGGCTTTTCGGAAGATAGTCGTCCGTCAACATCAGTCGCGAATGAGGCAAATGGTCAAGCCAGCGGCTCTTCTAATCATATCTGTATAAATACAGGTACAGCCTCATCCGTGGGTCAAAATATTCTGCCCACTCTCTCCCTTAACATCAAGAAGGGCAATAAAATAGTCCCTGTACGCGTGCTTCTCGATTTCGGTAGTCAATCCACGTATTTTCATAGGAGCATTCTTAAAAAATTGGGAGTCAATGAAAATAGTCTTCCTAGTCATCAGAGCTCCATTAAAACATTTTTGGGAGAGGAATTAAGATCCTTGCGGTCTTTAAATTTAGAGATGGGCATTTGTTGTGAGAAATATTCTAGCCTACCTGTAAATATTGATTCTGAATTGGATATCGGCTTTTATGTAAAAGGCCTGACGGAGGCTATGAAAAATATTACCCAAAATGGTTTCAAAGTGGCAGATAGTCACTATCAAAATAATAATGTTGACAGGGTTTCAAATATTCATGGGCTGCTGGGCATCGATGCTCTTCATTTATTAAAGCATTTTAAAACCGTAAAATGCATTCGGGGCAGTGCCCTAGAAACTTGTCATGGGCACGTGCCTTTCGGGCCTGTAACATCTTTTTTGTCACCTTCCCAAAATGAAAAAATCTTTGGGAAGAATTCTTCGCCGAAAGCTGTCAAAAAATCATGACAGAATTCCGAGCTCCCCATACCTTCAAATATTCAAAGATCTGTCAGGAACGTCCCGGAACATGTAATCAATCTTGTAGTGGAACCGGTACCTTCGTACTTCAACCCACTCTTACATACCCACACTGAGTCTGATTTGGACTTGGGCCTGGAGAACCTCTATAAATTAGAGTCTTTGGGTATCAATGAGGAGCGGGACCAGGGTTCCATTGACGAAATATTCATCAAGAGATTCCACGAAGGGATAGAGTTCCGAGACGGAAGATACCACGTGGAACTTCCGTGGTTTCAAGATATTCTTGAGCAGGTCCCATCAAATCATCACGTTGCTCTTGCAACGATGCAACGAGTCAAAAGGAAATTGACTGCTCAAGGCTTGCTTAACAAGTATGGGGAAATATTCAAGGAATACCTAAAAGAAGGTATTGTGGAGGCTGTGGAGGTGCATCCGAAAGATTATCATAAATTCATCTGGATACCCCACAGACCTATAATAAAACAGGCCCTTCAAGTGACGACAAAAATTCGTCCCGTCTTTAACTGCAGCCTGAAGATAGGTTGTAGTCCTTCACTTAATCAGGCATCGTATCCAGGGGTAGATTTAATCGCTTCCCTATTTAAATTATTACTGTCCTTCAGAACAAACAAATTCATCGTTCTGGCGGATATTTCAAAGGCCTTCCTCCAGATCAAATTAAAGTTAGAAGAGGACAGAAATCGCTTCTGTTTTTTCTGGGAGGCTGATGGCGAGTTACTCACTTACCGTTATGCCACCATCATCTTCGGGTTGGCTGTCAGCCCCTATGTTCTAGGGGCTGTTATACAACATCACGCCAAAAAATACCCTCCTGATCTCTGTACCTCTCTTCTTCAAAATAATCTGTACGTTGATAATTTTTTGTACACTTCTTCGTCTGTAGACGAACTTCAAGATATTTTTCGAGAGGCCACCTCACGTATGAGTGAGGGGGGCTTCAACTTGTGCTCCTGGAACTCAAATTGTCCAGACCTCAAAGAAATATTCAAGGAGGAGGGTAAACTTGCAACTCATCAAAGTGATGAAGAAAGAGTATTAGGGTATTTATATAATACCGTTCAAGATAGTCTGAGTCTTAGTGACTTTTCATTAAATATTGTCTCTACCAAGAGACAGCTCCTGTCGGAGATTTCAAAAGTTTTCGATCCCCTATGCCTTTACCTCCCCGTCACCGTTCGAGGCCGTCTTCTTATGAAGAAAACTTGGGAAGTGGACATGGGGTGGGACGATATAATCGCTCCCGAAATCAAAAATTCATGGGAGAAGTTGAGCAAGGACCTTAACTCTCTGAAGGAGGTCTCTTTTAGAAGATCTTCATTTGAGTCAAGTGACTCTGATTTAAGTATTCATATATTCTGCGATGCAAGCACTGTTGCTTATGGCTTCGTAGTGTATGTTTCGTCTGCGGCAGAGGGTCCAAATCTTCTTTGGTCAAAGGGAAAAATCGCTCCTGCAAAAGGAAGAACGCTTCCCTGTTTGGAGTTATTGTCTGTGTTTTTAGCATTAAAGTGCTTACCACAAATGTTGAGTGGACTGTCGGGTGTCAAGTTCAAGGAATTGAACATATTCTCCGACTCGCAGATAACTCTTCATTGGATCCAAAATAGGATCTCGAAAGTTAAGCAAATATTCGTGAGGAATCGTGTGCAAGATATTCGCGCCATGAGCTCTTCGCTTCAAGAGGAATATTCGTTAAGTCCTAAATTTCTATACGTCAGAACAGAAGATAATCCAGCTGACCTTCTGACCAGAGGTATTTCCTTCAAGGAATTTCAAAAGAACATGTCCTTCTGGACTAAAGGGCCAAAATGGCTCTCTTTAAATAGTGTTTACTGGCCATCAGCTGAACTGGAAATAGCATCTCCAGTTTTTGCTGTTGTTCAAGGTGGCAATGAACCTCCTGTAGTGGATTTGTCCAAATATTCAAACTTGCACAAGCTATATCGAGTAGTAGCTTTATTATTCCAGTTTGGAGCCTTGTCAAGAGGTGTGACAATTAATCATGATTTAAAAGCACGTCTGTATTGTCTGCAGACAATGCAGAAAGAATCATTCTCG
>JABUQX010057408.1:17500-42500 GCA_015478945.1 Trachelipus rathkii
ATACATCCACTCCGCTTCCTCAACTCCTTCTCCACCTATTGCTACACCACCCATACCGCTATGATCTAGTGATTATGTCATAATATCTCTGTAGAATACGAAACACAAATTATCTAAATTTACATTGTATTCTTTATTTTACTGCCTTATAAGCCTTATTATTTAACTAAATTTTTACGCTTTTTCAAATATTTGTATAATAAATTATTAAGAAATTTGGGTTTTTACATCCCCTAAAATGAAATAAATAAGTAACCAAACACCACACCACCTCCACATTTACCTAGACAAATCAGCAAATTTATAAATTTAAGGCATCAAGTAATATATCACAAAAATTGTAACTCACATTGACTACAATTATCATCCTGATCATTGATTATATACTAAGTTAAGAGTTTTCAATAATATATGCCAAAGTAACTAAATTTGAGTTGAGAATCGGAAGATACTTTCACTATTTTCTAATAATTATACAATGATATTTAATTATATTACATTAACATTATAGTAATAATATTAAAAAAATTTTATTATCAATAATTCTATGTCTAAATCTGTTATCATGTTTCATTAAAATAATTAAAGTTACCTGAGCTTGTAATGGAAATAAAATTGAATTAAAATAATACGTTTTATGCTATAAAATAACAACTTCTAATATCGTTTAATATCAAAGCTAAAGATAGCATTATGCCTTGATCTTATGTGTATACCGTCAAGCATTTGGATACCTAATATAATCAATAACAATCGGCCATCTCTTTAAAAATATAACAAATAAAATAAAATTAAAACATAAAATAATGAATAAAAAAATAAATCTATATTATAAAATAATTTAAATATATAGATAACAAATTAATATATATATAAAATATATATTATATAATACAATATATATTCCACACATTAGAATGTGAATATATCAAGACAGGTATTACATAACAAGCTTTGCATACTATACATACAGTAAACGCTAAATAACATATGACGCGTTGGCAGATTACGTAGAAACAGCTACTTCCCAACATTATCTTCTAACATTTTACTCATACTGATTGATTTTGTACTTCAGACGAATTAGTAAGCATATGTATAACACACAATATTTATCACATAGATCTATCATCTTTATGATGTTCGTTCTAGCTCTGATTTACTTTGAATTCAATGTATATATAATTTAGCTAGATCGTTACATCATAATGATTTCAATATTAATTCAAAAAGCAATTACATAGGATATGAATATACTAACAGATATAATATAGTGATATCAACTCACATATCCACACATTCCTTCATACAGAATAGCCACGTCAACATATTAACATATGTTTTCACTACTTAATCCCACAGTGTACATAATACTAATATTTGCATAACAATACGAATACACTACATCCTGGTTCTCCAAACATACTCCTCTCAATCATTATCATTTTACTTTCTATTAGCACGAGATCATAGTCAAACATTGCTAAACAAAAAAGGTTGATCCATTAAAATCTTTGGATAGTTACTTATGAGCAGGTGAGCTGAGAAAATGCGGAATATACGCGGGTCACACGAACAAGACAAAAAGATACTCACGGATCATAAAGACCACACTCATCATACACCAATAACTGATGGTACATATGAGCTTACACATGTATTCAAAAACCGGTCTACCAATATCAAACTACATCATAATCCACCGGCAGAACGTGGACGTTATGAGTTGACATTACGTTCACTGGGTGACGAATGGAGGATCGACAAGGCGACAGAGCAAGTTGTGTGCAACTGGCCTGGAGCATTATCGTACGGAATTGTCATTATAGCAGACGAAAGACCAGACGTAAGACAATTACGCTAATTAAATAAATATGGCAATTTATTCATTTAGCACTTATCGAGAGAGTTTCCATCAAGCATACGACACATAAAACGAGATATTACTACCTGTTCATAAAAATAACGGTGTAATAACGTACAGTTTCAAAACGTCTATTGAGTCTCGAGATACCACATATGGTCTAAGGAGTGAATGACAATAGGACTAATATGTGGAGTTCACGTATTAGACAAATGTAGTTGTCATATCATCTTCAGTTTTTCAATCACCCAGTTAAAAAGATGGTGTGAGATCGCTGACACATGATTACAATGCGGCGGAATCGTGTAGTGCTAAATGATGTCCGTATAAGTAGAACAAAGTCTGGGGCTGGTGATGCTGTTCTACTAGAGTTGATAACATGATCATATCTCTCTATAGCAGAAGCTATACGGCACACATACCCATGCGTAACCTTGTAAAAAGAGGCTAACAATGAGTCAACAGCACACTCACATAGCATATAAAACACGATCATCACAGCGTACAGCATCGAACATTAAGTGTGTCAATAACTCTCAAAGACTAACAGGTGTTACAATACAGGACATATATCACAGCGATTGCCGCATTTCTCATTGCGATGTTTTTTGTTCTTTTCCATTGATATTAATAAAACACGATTTTGAATAATTCTCTGGCCAGCACCAACGACTGGGAGAAGCACATAGACGAGATACATACTAGCAGAGCCTAAGATAACTAACAAAATTTTAAAATCAACAAGAGCCAGAGATGAGGGGAAAGCGAATAGAGAAAGAAAATGTTCAAGGTGCAACCGTTCTAAATCAAGTTTTGTGTGCTAAGTGTGACTTCAGTGTTGTGTGGAGGTAATGTGCATTTGTTAGTTAAGAATTGTTATGGTTCCGTGTCTTAAGTATGTTAGTGTTTTTTCGGGGACTGGTACATGGTCTCATAATTTACTTGGATTCAGCTACTGAGATATGTTAAGCTTTGTTAAGATACAATACCACCCAAAGTAACTCTTAGTTTACGTCCTTGGCAAGTAACTGCTCCGGCACACCTCACTATAATAGTCATGCATACCTAAAATAAACTCAACGGAAAAAATTTATCTATTATGTGTATACTATGCAATATAGTTAAATTAACATTAATATTCTAGAGATATGTTTGAAAACGTATGAATAGGTTACGTTTTTGTATGCAACGGTGTTACTTTAATGTTGTTAAGCTACATGGAACTTTGCTAAATGTTTAGTGTTTATTCAGGCATAAGGGTAGTGTTCGATTTGATGTTATCCATGTATTTGTTACAGTCAGGATGATAATGATATGCGATTAAATGAGTTTATTTGAATGTAGCAAAATTTTCAGAGCTCGCGTAAGTCGTTTATACTTCGCTTGGGCAGTATATAATTGACATATCAAAATTTGGATAAAGATTCTTTGTGGTGGAAATTGTTTATCTAAAATTCAAAGATCCGATAAAGTCGTTCCGCCTTGCATAAAAATAATTACATCGGTATGCTTACGATATGTTATGGAAAAAGTGTTGATAAGCTGTCCGTATAGATTCTTGACAAAATGTTTATAGTATCCTAGTACATGCTCTCTGCTCATAGAAAGTATTTAGATCTCTCGTTCTTCTCAACTCGTTGATCTGCTACTCTCACGTTCGGCTATGTATGCTGTAGTAATACGGATTGTAGAGTGTAACTACATCTATATTCCCAAGTAGTTCTCAGACATCCCTCAAAATGATTAATGCTATTATTAATATGGAAAAATTGATTACGCATTAGTCGTATATATTCGATTGATCAGTAGATACTCACCTCTTACACAGGTTCTGATGATAAATTATTGTTCAAATAGTTAACTCAAATTGTATATATTTGTACACACATTAAAATGAAATTGTTAGAAAAAGTTCAGTAGGTTACAGAATTCTCGCGCACTCCAATGTTAGTATATTTACTGTGTTTTAAGTAAAATATGAAAGCTTTGTTTAATGTATTATACTCCATCTTAATCCTTAATCGTAATATAATTGAATGTGTTACGTATTGTGAAGGTGGAATCAAGTTATATAATCATTTAGGTTACATTACGTGAGACTAATAGTTGTATTATAATCTGTAATACAAAAATTATAACACAAGTTCTAATCAAATTCAGTGAAAAACTATTAGTTTCACGCATTAAGCATAATATTTCAATGCAGATCAGAGTTAAATGATATTTAGAACACAAAAGGTATGCAATAAAATTCTTGATAATATAAATATATAATTCATATAGATTATAATGTAAAGAATGACCAATGAATATAATGTTAAAAAAAGTGTAAGTAATTTACGTTATTTTATAACAAATAAATAATGATAGATAAGAAAAATTATATATTAGTAATAAAAAATGATTAAATAAAGTATTTTTTTAATGTGAGATTTAGCATTACTTCATTGATCCAGTATGATAATTAGAACAAGGTTATGAAACAAATATAATTAATATATATAAAAATACTTACTTAGCTAATAGTATATACAAATAAAGATTGAATTTTAGAGTAGGAATAAATAAGGAGGGTAGGGGTGGGTGTGATTTGCATAATTATAAACATACTGATTATAACAGATTAGATTAATAAAGAGGATATAGATAAAAAAAACACATCACATGTATATTTAAGTTATATAAATATATAAATTAAATGTAAAAATATTTAGTAAAAAAAAAAATGATTATCGAAGAAATTGATACTTAAATTTAAATCAAAAATAAAAAAATAAAGTCTTTAAATTAGAATCGTATATCGATGATTAGGCAGGAGGATTTGTTAAGATCTATTTGACTAAATGGTGATGAGTTTCGAGGCGTAGTTGGTTGGGATATAAAGCTACTGTTAGGGTGTGAGTGAAGGATCAAGTGTATCAGGTAGCGTGCGAGGTATCGAATTGAGGTGGTTGTTATGTGGGTGATGGTGAGGTGTGTCGCGATGAATCTCTGATGATGATTTTGCTCTAAGAGGCTTTCCTGAGAGTGTCACACAGAATGGCATATGGCAGTGGATAGTTTGTATTATATATAAACTAAAACACGGTGTAAGTTTTTATACAGATATAATTAATAAATAAAAAGAACTAAAAAAAAACAATAGATAATTTTCACAGACCTTTTAGATATATAAGCACACAAATCTTTATTCTATATCTATCTTAATAATTTTTAAAATTCAAAATATTATATGTAAGACGCAAAATAGGTAGGATTTTTAATTTATAAATAAAATTTTTACTTTCAATATTTTATTATATTTTTTATATATAATTTTATTTTTTTTTTATTATTTTTTTTTTTTTTTTTTTTTTTATTTTTTTATTTTATATTATTTTATTTGATTATTTTACTTTTTACTACGGTTTAAATATAAAGAAAGATGTAATAATATAGATCATATATCCGTTGTTCTAAAGATATGCATACTAATACAGAACATTATACATATATTCAGTTATTTGTGGGGCATTAGTGTGGACCCATCCCTAATATTTTATTGTGATTGTGAACCCTAGAATTTACCTAATGTCCTATTGCGTTACCTGCGGAAATAAATATATTAGTTAATAAATATATTCGAGTTTAATCGTTCTTAGTATGTACAATCATTATTTATCAATTTTGAGGGTCCAGATATGGCCTACCCTTTGATAGCTGTGTAACGGTAATTATATTTAAAACACCAATATCTGATATAATTTGATTAAACAAGGCTTGTCTATTAACCTAATTAGCTTTAAAACGTATTCTATTTGGTCAATATATTCCGTTTTGCTAGGGGAACACTGGTTACCCACCCAATAGAAATCCTGGTTCAACTTAATTTCCAGCTTCTCATCTAATTTAACAACCAGAAAACACTTAATCTTTCGCCGGTTTACAACTGTCTAGCCACTATCGCACAAAGCAACCTAAAAAAAGGCTGGTGGTTTACTCAGGGTACAGTTTCGTCTTGTTCCCTCCTACGGCTTGTCAATCATCTCGATCTACGAAGTTATTGGGAGTCGTTACTGTCCAGCCTTAGGACAAGCCGGGTAATCCTTCCAGAAACACCCGTACTGCGGGTGGCAAAACCTATTTTCAGTACTGTCACAGTAACTATATTTATAATTCATCGCATGCGGTCATTCTCTTATGATCATTTACTCTATCTCTCTCGACTCAGAAGGTTGCTCTCATTCTTTCCGCACTTATCATTATCATTCTATATTGCTTGTCCAAACTTATTTTGTGTTCCAGTCTCTATCTTCTTGATGGGGCTGGGTGAATTAATCACACCGATTAACTTGGTTCACTATCGCGACCCGACATTAATCATTATCATATATTCACCAACCCACGACTCTAGCAATCTCAAGCAATACATAACCTAACTAAAAGCGACTGTTATCCAGATCCTAAGTGTTCGTTCAATGTCTACATCTGTCAAACTATTAACTTCTAAGTACTTATTGGACGGTGACGCTACCCGATCTGGGCCCTCACAGATCAAAGTATATCTATTAAACACAAACCGGGTCACTTTCCTTTTAATACGGATAGCAATAATTTCTTCATGATCGGTTTCTTACATCTCTTGATTACTCATATTCATCTACATATTAGTCTTCATTACATATTTCATATGTGTTAGTGGGGCTGGTTCTCCAATGCGCAACTTAGAGTCTTATTCCCACCCCATCGGTATACATTTTAACACTTAGCCGAATCACATCCTAAGATCACAGACGTAAAAGGCGATGTATGGAAGATCAAGTTATTCGATATTTTCTAATTTCCAAACCTACCTACAATGGTCAAGATATCTTTCTAGAGTTCTTGGTGCCGATGAGTTCCCACAAACAACCTCTTTCAACTGTCTGGGAGCCGCTAACAAGGTCAATCAATTTTACACTCCGGGGTCATCCAGATATGACATATCCAAGAAGAGTTATTTGTGTAAATCACTACCGCAGTTTTTCACTTCTCATATCCACATTACCTGTATATTTAGTTTTGGTGGGCTGGCATCTTCCCCGAATTTTTAGTAATCGCAAACTCCACTGTATCTAATCTTCACGGAAGGGTCAAACCCACTAACCGGACATCCTCTAAGATAACCGACTAATAAACAGGTTGCACTATATCTCAGTTTCGTTGATTACTTACTGTCATATTAATGTTTGGCGTGGGATCTACCATGCTCGAAACATGAGGAGGAATTCTCTAGAATTCATCCACCATAATTATCACCAATTAAGCGGCTCTCTTTATACGGACATCATTGTGGTACGAGACTACTACGAAATCTTCCAGTAAGCCGTTATATAACACCCACAATACACATTCGTGATGTGTTATATAACCCCACCACCCTAAATAAAAATACAAAATAACGATTGTTTTTATTACAGTATAACCCATATATAATCGAACTCCAGAAATTACTGGATGCGAAGAAGAACCGTAGGAAATAATAATTAAATAATAAATAATTAAATAATATATATAAATATAAATTAATAAAAATAATAAATTTAAATATATAAATCATAATAATAATAAAATAATAATTAATATATAATAATTCATACAATAATAAATTATAACTAGAATATAAAAAATATAATATAATATATATAATAATAAAAAAATAAAAACTTCTAGCCAAGGCAAAAAAAAATAAGATGAGCTCCAGTGAATCGACCATATAAAAGAAGCAGCTTAATAAAGAAACAACTACGGTGCGCTTATGTTTAGGGACGGTTGGCGTGTGCGGTTGCAGTTGACGTAGGATAGCGGGGCGAACGGGGCCACGGAGTCGGAAGTATGATAGTCCGGAGTCGGAGTTTGGAAGTCGTAAGTCAAAAGACCACAATCGAATATTATGATACACTCGCTGATACAATATAAACTTTTCGATAAGTAAATAATAACAAACAAAACGACACGACAAACCCAGAAAAACACAACGAACATAGGAACAAACATTAAGACAAAATTTAACCTTCGGTTTCTGTCTGTTTGTCGAATTGATAGCCCTTCGGGCTAATCTCTAAAACAGTAAAACTAATAATTTTCTCATGTCATTATTATATAATGAAAAAAGCTGGTCGGAAGTGTCAAATAAACTAAAACTTGTGTAAAATGGGATATAATATGTTACAATAATAAATTCACAGTTCTTTTCACACTAATCCTAAATATTTTCTGAAGTTAATACAATTCAATAAGAGTTTAGCAATATTTTATGTAAATAAATTATCATTTATTATATAGTAAATTATTTAATAAGCTAATGTTGCCGTTCGATTTATGACTTTGAAGATGCCATATACTTACAATAAATATATCTTATAAGATATACTAATCTATAATTTATATTAACATATATTAATAAATATATAATTATATCAATATATATCCATACTATATCAAAATAAATATTATATATATAATATATTATATTTAATATTAATATTAATAATATAATTAATATAATAATATATATATATAAAATATATATAAATATATAATATATATATAATTACTAAAAATTATTAATTATATATATATATTATATAATACATATAATATATATAATATATATATTAATATGGCGCCTCTATATAAACAATCATATATCATTAAAATCTACAATATAGCCTTACAGGAATAAAAGGAATCATTGTTGGACCATCAACAACTGTCATTATCTATTTTATACGTGAGGAACCCTAGTTAACAAAAAAAAAAAAACCCCAAAATTAAATAATAAGATAAATAAAAGAAAAAATCCGCAATGGATATATAATGACAAACTATCATCTAATCCAGTTTTAATAAGGCGAATATAAAAAATAAATTATATGGAATTGTGCAAGAATTAGATAATTTTAGTATAGGAAACTAGTAAATAAATAAAATACAAATAAATTTAACTTATATATTCTTATATATTTTATTGAGAAAAGGTTAAGTAGACAAATAAGTATTTAATATAACAAATTTCATATTATACATATTTGTAAATGGTATTACACGGCAATGGTACGCGCGTGACTCGGGCGACGGGAATACAGGGGGGTGAGGGGGGTCTTTCTTCATACTTCAGTAGAGGAGAAGTTGAGAGAGAAAACCCTTTTCCAACACCATACCATAATATCATAAAGAGCGAGAGAGATTACGGAAGAACCTCTACCGAGAGGGTGGGGACATATTTAGATATACATCCGTACGTTCCTCCGGTAAGGATTCGAGATTCCTAGAAATAACAAACCAGCAAATCAAACAAGGGGCGTACTTATGGTAACCAAACTTACTCGGTGATATTATTAATAGACAAACACATTATCTATACTAATAGAAGGCAAGATCTATATCTTATTGGAAGACACATGAGATAAAGTATATAAAAAGTTGCTTGAATAAGGCTTATTCTCCTACAGATATTTATATAAATTAATAATGTCATAAAATTTTTATTAATGTATTATATATTATATTTTTACTATTTCACCTGACTAAAAAGTATTTTATACATGCGACTAGGATTGTAATAATACTACTAAAAATAGTTATCCTTATTAAGACTAGTAAGAATATTTGATAAGTTCTTATGAGAATATGATCTTTCTTTTTTATATTATTTATTTTTTTTATTATATTTTATTATATATATTTATACAATTTTACATGCACTAAATGTTCCAAAGCTTATTCACAAGTAAATAAAAGTTAAACCCTTTTATCCAAAGTAGCTGTTTGTAAGTATTTTTGAAATATGGATACTGGCTAATCCTAGCAAGAGACTGACCATAATTAATAAAAAACAATCTAAATTAAAATAATAATAATAATAAATACTATAATAATAAATATATAATTTATATATATATTTTAATTAATTCATATAATATATATTATTTATATTATAATAATATATTAATATATTATAAATTATTAATAATTACTTAAATTTTAATATACTTATTATTAATATTTATATTATTTTAATTATATATTATAATTTTATTAATTTATTATTTACATCTTATTATATTAATTTAATTTAAATAATTTATATATATATATATTAGTATTATATAATAATTTAATAATATTAATAATTTTATAATTAAATTATTATATTAATTATCATATATATATGTTTGCAATTTATATTAAAAACTAGTTATTGCATGAAGATATTTTATTAGTTAAATTTCAATCACAAAATAAACACCTATGCACATAATTCTATTAACTAATACTTACTACATATACAATATAATACTCATATCATAATATACATATAATTTAACACTCAATCTCTACATTAACAATATACAACTATATTATAAACATATATAACATTAACAATCATATAAATAAATATACATACATTCTAACTTTCCTGTAAATTCATTTACTACGTAGATACAATACATATATATATTACTATATTATATTATATATATATATATAATATAATAATATATATATAATAATATAAATATAACTATATAAATATTATAATCATATATTTTTAAATATATATAATAATATATATTATAAGTATTATATAATATATTCATATAATAACATAATAATATTATTAATATATAATTAATATAAATTATAATATCATATTAATAATATATATTTAATTTAGTAATATAAATATATTCAGATATATTAAATATTTATATATATTATATTAATATATATAAATTATAATTATAAAATAATTATATAACTAAATATACATTCTATATAGAATATAATTAATAATTAATTATATATATAATATAATATTATATAATATTAATAATATATTATTAATAAAAGTAATAATAGTAATCTAATATTTATATATATAATAAATAATATAATATATATATAATAATATTATTATATTATATATATATATAAAATTAATAACTATTAAATATAATAATATAATTAGATAAATAAATATATAATATAATATATATAATATATTTAATAATAATATATATATATATAAAATCTTTATATATAATATATATATTATATAATATTATTTATAATATTAAACAAACAAATATAAATTTAATTTATTTGTAAATTTTTTAAAAAAAATCCTTTTAATAAAAGTAAAAAATGTTAAATTTTATACTTTTATATATCAATATATTATTAAGAGATTATAAAACAAGCAGAAAAATTAAAAACAAAATAAATAAATGAAAAATAAATAAATAGAATAATATTAAAATATGAATGTGTATGGTCAATTAGCAAATAAAATTATCTAATGAAATCATCTAATAAAAAAATTATTCAAAGATGACTTATTTTTTATATTTCACAATAGCTAAAACCAATAATTCCACTATTCATATGCAAACTTATATAGTATATAATATATATAATATATATCAATATATATAAATATAATAACTCTATATAAATTATATATAATATATATAAATTAATAAAAAATATGATATATATATAATATATATTATTATATATATATATATATATAATATAAGTATAAATAATATATATATATATATAATAAATAATAATATTATAATATATAAAAATTAATTATTAAGTTGATCTGGACGATTTGAAATTTTGCCAGATAACACGATGACCGATGAGTAATTTATAACTAAAATAATTCCGATGAAAACAGATATGACGATGACAGTAAATGACGATTCAATTGATAAATTATATTTTAGGAATTTCTTTAAAAATTTTATTTAATTATAACCGTATATATTATATAATATATAATATATATATATATAATAGATATCAATCAAAAATATATATAAATATATTAATATATATAAGTATTATAATAAATAAAATATAATATATATAATAAATATATATATAATCATAAATAAATTAATAAAATATTACTAATATAATATATATATTATAATTTCTATTTTTAATTCTATCCTTATTACTTTTATTTTTTATTTACTTATTATTATGAATAATATATTATAATATAATATATATATATACTATTAAATATAATATATAAAAATAAAAGAAAAATATAATAAATATTATAAATAAATATAATATATATAGATCATACTTTATATTATATATAAATAAATAATATATATAAATATATATTATATATATATATAATATAATAATAATATAAATATTATTTAATATATATTATATATATATATAATAATATATATATATAATCATATATATAAATTACTAACAGCGCTCCTAGCTCAGAGGTAGGCACTCGCTTAGTCAAGGAGAGGGCCGGTTCGAGACTGGGTGGATAGCGAGAGAACGTGAAGCTTATTTACTCTATTAACTCTTAGCTATCGTCTCACATCACACGTTATAAGAGTAACTATATAGGGTAGCAAATGCTTTTGACATACTAGTGGGCTATGAAAACTTATTCGGCATTAACGCGATAGCCTGGAACATCCAGCGGATTTAAGCCGTCTAGGAACCGGATACCCAAGGAACCTTTCATCGTGGTCCCACTTCAGACAGGATCGGTGGAGACCTTCCTGGGGGAGGACGTTTTTATATATATATACTATATAATAAAAATATAATAAATATATAATATATAGTATACTATATATATATAATATATAATATAATATATACTAATATATATATAATATATAATATATAACTATACAGGCTGTGACATAGGGGATCCAGGCGGTTTCAACCCGGAATTATATTTATAGAGATACAAAATTTTTGATATATTTTCCTTAAGTCTCTTAAGCAATAAACAATTAAAATTAATAATATTATATAAATAAAAATTATATATAAATTCAATATATAATAATATAATAATAATATATATAAATAATAATAATAATACATATTAATAATAATAATAAATCATAATAATAATAATAATAATAATTAAAATATAAATAAAATATAATAATAATAATAATAAATTAAAATAATCATAAATAAAAATATAATAATTATAATAATAATTAATAATATAATCAATTAATAATAAATAATGAACAATGAAAAAGTATTTATTTAAGGAAGCAGAGAAGACTGTTTCTGGTCCTTAATATTTATCTTAGGAATTCAAAGTGGACTGTTCTCATATAATATCTATTTATAACAATAATATATATATAAGCTATATTATAATATTATAATAATATATATAAAATATAATATTAATATATATATATAAAATATATCAAATATATATATAATATATAAAATATATAATAATATATTATATAAATATATAAATAATATTAAAATATAATTAACTAAAATAATATTAATAAAAAATATAATTATATATTACTATAAATATTATATATATATATATTATATATAATTATATAAATATTATAATAATATAAAAAAATAATTATAATAATAAAATATATAAAATTAAATAATAATATAATTATAAAAAATATAATATATAAAAATTTAGACCAGAGGGTCCCCCCCCTATAATTAAATGTAAAGGTTTTACTTAAAGTTTTGCAGAATGATAGAGAATTGGGATACTCAGTAAGGAATATGACTATGAGATGAATAAAGATTTAATAAAGATATTGATAAGAGGAGCTGTTTAATCGTTGATATGGGATTAGAGCATTAGGCTTCATTCCTTTTCTTATTATTCAACTAATCTTTATCTCGTCCCCATACAAATCCATGGTCGTAAATCTGATGCTTATCATTTCCATATATTATGGCATTTACAATAGTTAGAGACAGGCGTCACGGGGGGGGATACAATAATCTCAAGGTTCTGCGGTAGTATTCGCTACCAATAGCTACACTCTTGTTCATAAATACAGAAATTAGAAACGTCATTGTTAATTGCAGGAATAGATACTTCGACTCCAAGAAGGCATAAGCAGACTTTCATTCAAACGAAATTGCGAGTATAACTTATACTCCATCGGGGAACGTCATTGAAGCCGATACACGCGTCACAACACAATCACACAGACACACCACCACAACAAACAACCCCTACACAAACACACACCACAAACCTGCTCACAAAAATAAATTATTAAAACATATAAAAAAACATATTCTCAAGAAAATCACATCGTCAGACAAAATTATAATTACAATTATAATATATATACATATAATTATAATAATACTCAATTATTAAACTAGATTATACTGACTAAATTATCTTACTGAGCTTATTGTGATTCTATACACCCCTACCCATAAATATAAAATACTCTAGCCAACTTCTGTATATCTGGACTTCCCTCCTTTATCGACGCTGAATGATTCTGTACATAAAGTATATTAAAAACGTGAAAAAGGTCAAATCTCGTCAATATGGCCTTCTATTAATTATTCCTCAACGGGATACCCCAGCGAACATGATCTATGAAGTCCTTTAATATAATAAAACCATACTTTATTCCTACTAATTTAATTCTCTCTAATAAGTAGATCATTAATAGTGCATTGCACATTTGTGATCAATTTTCATCGGAGTAGACATGGGCCTATAACTAAAAATTCTTGAAACAGTATAAGAAAGGACGGATGGAACCCGATGAATGGCATTCATAAATTTAATCCCCGAGACATTTTGAAGGAAGTGTGCTTACAGTGACTATATTCCTGCATTCATAACATAATCTAATCTGTATACATAAATACTCATTAATATAAATTCCTATACATACTGTATAAAATAGTATAACTTAAAATAGATAATAAAATTCCATCTTCAAGAACTAGTTTGAAGACAATCATCATTACATGTAAAATAGTTTCACCAAATACAAAATTAATACTAAAAAGTAAATTGCATATATATGGACATCGAGTACATAGGCACGTGTCAATTAATGCTCCAAAGCTATTCCCATACACTATTGGGTTTTCCTTCCTTCTCTTTAGCTTACTATCCTATGTCTATTCTAATCATTTCATCTATTTAATACGCACTATTACAGTAACATGGCTAATTATATAACAACTGTTAAATCTGGGAATTGTAACTATAAGATTTTTTTTTGAGGGCAGACATGGTCAGACTTTCATTAATCTTTCGGTTCATTCTTGAAACCCTATAGTGAGGTATGAGTTACCTTCATAGTATTACGTTGCTTCAGCATCTTAATCTCCTTAATCTATATCCTACTTTTCATTCATGATCTTCTCACCTGCACATCTAATCTATTCACTCATATGTCGATGATTCGACCCTTCATTTTCACTCATCATTATTCTGCTCCTCTTTTACTTCTAGAATTTCCCTTCGTCTTAATCTTTCCATTCTATTCTCGTTGATCTGAATAGAATTTCAGAGTGGGGTTGGATTCCCCCCCCCCCCCCTCCCCAAAATCCAACCTTTCAAACAATTCCTCTTTTCCCCCTTTTTTTTCTCTAATTACAATTCTAACTTTCTATCTTTTTTCGACGGTTCTCCTTCGTTTCTCGTCTCTCCTGTTGACAATTAAACATCCTTGGCATTAACATAAACAAAAAATGTCTTGGATACCTCTCGTCACAATCTTCTCAGTTGCTCCAAAGAAACTGGAAGTTCTGTTTAGAACTACGAGACTTTTTTTCCTCTCTCAGTTTGCTCCAGCTATAACAGGGTTCATACGCCATGTTGAGTACTGCTTCTCATCATCTGGGAGGGGTGTTCTGGTTTTTCCCCGGCCTTTGGACAGGGTCGAGTCAAAAGCAAAAGGCTTATAACTGTTCTGCCTTTTCCAGTTCACTTGACCCTACTATCTTTGTGCGTGATGTTGATGCTTTATCTTCTTTTCTATAGGGACCGCAGAGGCAGGTGCTCGAGGGAACTTTATCAATCGCGTAAAAACCCACCACCTTTTAATATCCCCTCGGTAGCACAAAAGGGGTGCTGTATTGCGCACGAGTTTGTGTTGACATTGGTAACTCCAGGCTAGTTCGCTGATGTGCTTCCTTCTTTCCTGCCACCTTGTTCTGTGGAATTCTCGTCATCCTTCTGTATTTCTGCTGAATTTAATCTCCTCATTTTAAAGCCTGCGTCTGTTTCCTATGCGTATCAGCAATGTTGAGGGTGAACTTCTTTAGCCTTACAGCATAGTTATAGGGCTCTGCCCGTGAGGGATGGTGACAACTGTAAAAACAAAAAAAAAAAAAAAAAAAAAAAAAACCTTGGTAGAAAAAGATGTGGCAAATGGACTGAATCTCCTACTCACCCATGCCAAACATCCATTCAATATCCAGGAAAATCGCACTTTTCTCATTCATCATTACCTCTCGATAGACCATATGTCGCAACAACAAATTTAACCTTTTCAAACTTAAATTTAACCTCTAGAATTCTAGTACTCACACAAATCTACCATAGCTCTCTACACAAGTCGCTCATCAGAATATGCCAAACATCCTTCTATCCCCCTTTTCGTTCTTTATCCCACCCCAACACTAACTCGGAAAACAGCCTCAAAAGATCTGGTATATAACATTTCACTGGACACACGGGAAACTCTAATAAAGTGTCACTAGTTTGAACTATTACTAATCTTTGTTTTATGATCAACACGGGCGAGCAACTACAAATTTGCTGTATTATAACTAACGAAATTACATTATATACACTTTGTTTTATATACTTATTTATTCATTAATAATGATAATAAGGACATTAAGTTATCCAAATTAAAACACATTATAATTTAGAAGACAGTATAAATAAGCACTAGGATCGGCTATCAATTAGCAGACTAAGTCACTCAGTCAACCCTATTTCTTTTATTCGCATTATACATCCTTTCATTATGTTTTAATCCATTTTATTCGGGAGTAGGACCACACCTTTCATAAGTTGGTTGTCATATCTTATGATTGTATATACTCACATAGATTCACCAATTTTATATGGACTTTATGTTACAATAAACTTAATAGTTGATATATAGAATATCAATAATTATATACCAATTATTATGTCATATTATTTCACACTGCACTATAACTAAGATTATAATTTATATTGAATAATCATTTTATTACACAATTATAATTTCTATATATATACATTAATTATAAAATTAATATAATTTATATCATATTAATTATTAATATTTTAAATAATTAATCAAATATTTTATTACTTATATATATACACTACTTATTATATAATATTCACTCATTATCATAAGAAATACTAAATCTATTATCTTAAAATTGATATGCAATTTATTTTATTCATGAGTCACATCTAATCAAATAGTTAACACTCATACATGCTCTGGCCAGACCTAATTTACCATAATATTTACTATCAAATCTATTACCTATTATGAATAGTCTAGTACTTACTATATATATACTAGGATGGCATGGACTAATATATTCATTCAAATTAAATATTATATATATGGAATAAATAGCTCGTATTATCACTGGTAAAATAAAAATTAGTTTAATTAAAAACATTTTCCTAAAAATAGATATAAATATAGTCAAAAGGAAAAATAGATATGAATAAATATTATTCAGATATTATATTATTATTAATATATATTAAAGTAATTGAAAAAATTTATAATACTTTCAAGAAGAAATTAAATTGAATATCAACTGGTGAAGATCATAGATTATGGGTTTAAATTGGAATCCTATTTTTAATTTTATCTGATTAGATTTAACTTTAGTATTTATATGATATTTATATTATCTATAATAAAATATTATAGTTAATTATTAACAGAATAACTAAACTTGGCTCCAAAAATGTCAAAATATAATCTGTTAACAGAAATTTTGGGAGCTCTTGGGTTATAATTACTGTCAGTGCTACTAGCGTATTCTACCATCTGCCCTCTAAAGTCATCTTTGAGTACTGTCGGTTGGACTAGCAACTTCTTACATCTAACTTCTAAACACTTTCTCCCAGAGTTCTTCAGTTCATGCATCTCGGAGTTTTGGTTTCCATTTCTAGGGTTCTTGTAAACGATGTAATTAACCTGTCATCCTAGCTCTTCTCATGATCCTGCGCCAGGCAGCCGCTGATTATATTTTATTATTTACGAGGTATTTTATATAAATCTCTCTTCATTTCTATTTCGATGATTTAAAATGTATTTCAATAATAAATACTCATTCACGTACAATAATATTTTTTAGGATTTTCTTTTTGTATATGTAATATGGAATTTCTTTCTCTCATCTTAAATCATTTTTATTACTTTATTACTATATTAACAATTAGTTATCGTCTTGCCAAATTATATATTCGGAATATAACTATGATGAATTCATGCGATATAGATTCTGTTAATTTTGATAATTTCTTCTTGAAATACGACATTACAGAACTATATGCGAAAAATTATATTTTTAATAAGTATCGATATTAATTTCTGTTTTTAGTCGATTATGATATTTTTAACGATCGATATTCTGGGCATATCCCATATTTTTAAGATATCGGGCATCCCTAATATATATAGCTCTCCGATGCTCTAGCCTTTATATGTATATTATTGGAGTGTGTGTGATGGCATGTGTGCCATACACGCCTGTGTGCTTTTGTAAAGGGCTGACATTTATACTCTTTTGTGCGCCGTTAAAAGTTAGTTATAATATTACTATGCCAGTGTTAGGGCATCCTAAACTTTTAAAAAGCATTCAAGTTGACCAATAAGAATGGTGAATTTGAATGTTACTAGAGGGCGGGTCCCTCCTCTGAAGGTACAGACCTTTGGTCAGGAGATTCCGTTGTGTACCTCGGTGAAGAGAGGTTATCATCTGCGAGTGCCTATCCAAATAATTCTTTAATTGAGTCGTCTCATAATTTGAGACATGAGACATGAGAACTTATTATTTACTTTCATTGCCCCATTGGCATAAAGCAATTAACTAGTCCATTTCCTTTTCATGTAAACTAAACCATACCCTAACTAATCAAAAGTAGCATCGAGTATCTCTGCCCATACCTTTGATGCTCCCAGAAGTGACTCTTCCCCCTAAAACCTTCTAATTACGGGCCCTAGTAATCAATAAAAAAGTGGTTAAATTAACTGTGTTTGCGCTTTTATCTAAAACAAATCTGAAAAGTGTTTGTGAGAAAAAAAAGTGAATAAAAAGTGACTCTTATGTGCTGTGCTAGACAATTCTAATTCAACGTGAAGAAAAAATAATAAACTCTCTCTCTCTCTCTCTCTCTCTCTCTCTCTCTCTCTCTCTCTCTCTCTGATATTCTCTACTCCCTACAATATACAAAAATACGGATATATTATATAATATATATATATATATATCTATATTTATATAATATATTATATATATATATTATATATATATATATATATATATAATATTATAATATAGTATAATAGATATATATACGTATTATATATATATATATATAGAGAGAGAGAGAGAGAGAGAGAGAGAGAGAGAGAGAGAAAGTCGTTGCATTAGAACAAGTGCGGCTAAAGAATGCTATCAAAATCTAAAAATCAGTTTTAAACCAATTTTTTAAGCCTAATACTTGAAATTATAAGCAAACTTTATTTGTTCTAATAGAAGAAATGTGTGAGGACAAAGAAAACTTGGCGTCTGGAAAACCAGGAAAGGGGAAACATACATCCTCCAAAACAAGGCAGGGGAGGAAGTCGCTCTCCCCACACCAATCGCTTTCACCAGCAAAGAGAGAAATTACAACTTCAAGGCCAGCCTCTAGAAGAAGACCACAATCCATATCTCAAAAACTTAACCTGACATGGCTCCGGAAAACGAATACATTGCCTGGGGAACTCCTTGGCAAAATTTACCCGAGAAACTGTTAAAAAAAAAAAAAAAAAAAAAAAAAAAAAAAAAAAAAAAAAAAAAATCATATCTCGAAAACGTACAAACAGCTACAGGGAATGAAAATACATTGTTTTGAATCCCCATGTAAAATTTCTTGGTTGCGGAAAATGTAAAAAAAAAAAAATTAAAAAAAAATTAAACCATTAAAAATTGGTAATATTTTTTTTTTGGGTGGGGGGGGTGCTGGGACATAGTATATATATAATATATATATATATATTATATATATATATCATATATATATATATATAGTTATATATATAATATATATATATAATATATATATATATATATACTTATATATATTTATATTACTATATATATATATTTATTTGTAAAGTTATATAACAAGGCAATTTAGGGGGCTCCGAAGCCGACGGGGAACACTAGGGGGCGATGACGTTTTCCAGTACCCCTGCTAGGGGAGGGGCGGGCAGGAAGCCTCCCGCGACACCCAAATCCTAATAGAGCGGGGGTTTCCGGAGAGTGCTCCCTCGGAAGGGGGGGAATTAAGTCCTACCCGTGTAGTTCCCCGCGAAGGCCGAGAACCGACTTTCCTGCCATCGGTGCGGTATACCCTTGGGTGTATTCTTTAGTTTTAACAAAAAAAAAACGCAAAAATTTAAGTAGAAAGTCATTTTATTTTAACGAGTAACAAATAAAACGTCTCTAAATAGGCCCTCTGCCTAATCAAATTACTAATACATTATTAACAATAATTTTTTTTATTTTTTTTATTTTTTTTACATTTTCCTATCCAAAATTTTACGAGGATTCCAAAAATGTATTCCTTTTCGCTGTAGCTATTGTAGTTTTTGAGGTTTTTTTTTTTTTTTTTTTTTTTTTTTTTTTTTTTTTTTTTTACTTTTTCCCACTAAATTGCACCAGCATTCCAGCAATGTATTCCTTTTCCTGGTAGCTGTTGTAGTTTTTGAGATATGGATTGTGGCTCTTCTAGAGGCTGACCCAACTTCAAGTTCTAATGAAGAACGGGCATGTACACCAAAGTCAGGTGCTTCAACCTTCAAATCAACTACATACCCAAGGCGTCACCCTCAAGGAAAGCCACGTCGCAAACCGACCAGTTCCTTAACCCCAAGCCAACTCCCTCTTTTCGATGCCTACGGAATAGTCACTTGGTTAAGTGCCATTAATGCGGTATTCAAATTGAATGGCATCGATGACGCCAGTAAAGTGTGCGCTTGTTAGCCACCATTCTACCGAACAGCTTGGTTTCCACCATCCAATTTCCACTTCAAAGGGATGCGTACAAAAGAGTTTTAGATACAATAGAAGAAACGTAAATGATGGCACTACGTCAAAGGGTGCGTGATGTCTTCAAGAAAGGAATGCAAAAAAATGATTTGCCCAGTCAATACATAAATAGAGTAAAGGACGTCTTAGGACATAAGAATTTCGAACTACTCGTTAAAAATAACCCAAAATTTTCGCAAGAATTATTCATGGAAGAATTACCAACTTTGGTACAAATAGGTTTGTACACCTTGGCTCAAGATATTAATATACATGCATAAACTCTTTCGAGTAGCTGATGACATCTTTAAAAATTTTGTACATAAGAATCTCGATCTGCACCCCCAATCGAGGTAGGGACCCTACTGTGGGAGTATCAACCACTAAGCAATGATGAAAATTACCCGGCTCAGTCATTAATAAGGTGGTATCACTCACTTGAGCGGGAAGAGAAAGCCGACCAAGCTTTAGAAACACAAAAAGAAATCTGTGTCCAAATGAAAGAAATTATGAAAATCGCCTAAGAAGTCACAGGCACCATGTGCCAAATCGCTCGTGAACAACGGCAACCTGAAGAGAGCCACCGTTCAAAAAGAGGAAAAAGTGAAGGGCGAAGGCGGAGATATGACAGCGTCGCAGCTAGCGGACCATCGGCAGAACTGTGCTACTACCCCGGAAAATACCTACACCGTGCTTTTTCCTGTGAATCAGAAGATTGCCCTATGCCCTAAGGTATCTGTTGCATCCCACACTACTTCAAATGGGGGCTCAGAGAACGGAGCTTGAGGCCGCACCACTATCAAGAGGCTGGCGGCCAGATAAATGCAGTAAGGAATAAAAGAGTATCTTTTAATAATGAAATAGAAGTCATTAATAATAATAATAATAATAATAATAATAATAATAATAATAATAATAATAATAATAATAATAATAATAATAATAATAATAATCATGATCTATATAATGAACAATCAAAATAAAAATAAAAATAATAATAATAATAATAATAATAATAATAATAATAATAATAATAATAATAATAATAATAATAATAATAATAATAATAATAATAATAATAATAATAATAATAATAATAATAATAATAATAATAATAGTAAAAAACTTAAACAGTAATTATGTAAATAAAAATTTAAATAAGAACAGTAACAATATGAATGAAACTTTGGTAGTTAATGATATGAATAAAATTTTATTAATGATAAAGATAGAGAAATAGATAATAAAATCACTAATGCTAATGCAGTAATTTCAAATGTTCTTAATATTAATGCAGAGGGTCACAGAGATTCAGTTATAAATATTTCTGATATGCAGGTTGATTGTGTCTTTTTTGACAAGGTACGGGTAAATAATTCTTCATGCTGCAACAAATGCGCTGGCGGAATGTTCAGAGAGAATTGCAAGTGAGTTGCCACCTGTCGCTTTTCTAAGCTCAAAAAGTAGGCCGCGCGCATGCGCCGTAGCCGGTAAAGTCGCTGAGGCGATGGGTGATGCTGACACTTGCAATGCTCTTAACACGAAGCTATATAAAGCGTTTGATTGCATAGATAAGAAAGAGTACTAGGTCGATTGTGGTAGCGAAGTCAACCTCTGTATTGCAACTGCAACAGAGACGCGTAAGACCCCTATTGGGTATATTAAAGTTGCTAATGACACAAATGTTAATATTTATAGTATTAAGGATTTGAAAATCGATATTGGCTTAAAATGATTATTTACTGATAAATTTTATGTTGCTGATCTAAATTTAAATATATTAGGCCTCCCATTTTTGAAGAAATATGGCCTTGGAATAAATTTCAAATTAAATATATTGATCGATCCTGTGAAAAATAACTTTAAATTTAAATAAGAATATCGATTTAAAATATTTGCATGTTCATGGTATTTCAAAAGACATTCTTTCTCATTCTAAAAATCCTTCTCCCTTGCCTATAATGCCTATTTTTATTTAAATGATGTTATTTACAAATATAAAGAATTATTTTTAAATCCTTATGAAAAGGAAAATCTTAATATTAAAGAAAAACAACAGAAGAGATGGAAAGAACTTTTTGAAGGCCATAGAGAAAGAGTGGAAGGAGCTAGGGATGCGGAAAGCGAAAGTAGAACAAAGGCCTTTGTAAATAAGCAAGACCAAGTCATACTGGAGACGATTTTACAAGAGCTTGCCTCCACTTTCCAATATAGGGCAAATATTCGGGGGGAAGCCATTCGAATGAGGACGTGACGGATTCCACGCAAACTATACATGCGCACGAAAGCAGAGTTGAACCAGTTGTTTTAAAGCGAACGATTTTTGCTGTTTTTTTCCCATTTCGGTATTGGGTAAAGACAATAAAAAAAATCCGATTGATCACAGATTTTAGAGAGTTAAATAAAAGGACGGAAGTAGATGTCTTTTAGTTGCCCAATATACATGATGCTTTATTTTCTTTAGAAATTGCCGATATTTTACAAAGCTGTATTTAGCGCAAGCTTTCTACACCATTTCGCTGAATAAAAACAGTCAAAAATATTTTACTATCACCGGTAATTTGGGTACTTTTACTTACACCTGCCTGCCGATGGGTTACCTTAATTCACCATCGGCGTTCCAGCACCTGGTTAGCATTTTGTTTTTAGATATAGAAAATTGTCATGCCTATAGACGATATATTATTTTCGGAGACAAAAGACTAACATGAAAACTTAGTGGAAAAAGTATTAGAAAGGCTACAATTCCTACACATAAGCTTAAACCCCGAAAAATGTAAATTAGGTGTGGGGGAATTGAATTATCTTGGTTTTATAATAAATAAGAATGGTGTGAGGCCGAACACCGAAAAAGTTAAATAGATCGTTAATAGCGGGATACCTATAACAATAAATGAACTGAGAGGCTTCATTGGTCGGGTAAGCTTTTATAGAGCGTCACTTCCGTGCTTGGCAGATATAATGGAACCGCTAACGTCATTTTTAAAAGGTAAGCCATATTAGAGACGTCGGGTGCTGTAGAATTTAAGAACCGAGAAAGCTTTCTCAAGGAAGTCAAGAGTGCCATTTTGCACGCATGTACACTCGCTTACCCGTGCCCAAAAACAAACATCAAAATACTCATACACGAGTCACCCGACGGAGTAGCGCGAGTGATCTTGGGGATACCAAAGAAAGGCCCCCTACGCCATTTATAGTAGCGTCTTGAGCCCCACGGAGAAAAGGTATGACAAACTAAACAAACAACTCCTATGTCTCTCAAAAATGTTAAAACGGTACAGTTACTTGTTAGTAAGAAGGAAAATAGTGATATCCACCCAGTTACCTACTTTAGTTACAAAATACAATAAGGTTAAATGATAGTTGTAATCAGAACTCCCGTGAAGTGCGACAATTATATTTGCTAAGCTCTTATAATGTTTCTTGGAAATTGATTACGAAGAAAGAAAAAGCCTTAGCCACTTATCTCGTGCAAAACAATATCAACGGAGATTTAAACGAAGATACGAACGAACAATCTACTACCCACGTACGAACAAACGAGGAGGTGGAGCCAACCATCTCCTCAGCCAATCACGGAGCTTCTGACACAAGGTTGAGTGACGTCATTCCTTCTTCCGCGTCAGCCAATCACGAGCCGCCTAAGAAAGTAACAACCAATTAAGAGATGCGAGAGAAAACTACGCATGTAGTCTTGCAGAAAAATAGCAAGGGCTTCAATGTTGCAAAGCGCATCGCTCTGAAGGCAGAACTATTGCAAAAGGCAGGACACAGGATGAAAAAATATCCTGCTAACAGTATTGATGAAACCCAATTATTTGAAATAAAGCGAATAAGACTGATAACTAGCTGTTGTGAAAGTAATAAAATGATGATTGAAAGGTTTAAGAGGGAGATAAACTATAAATTAATTAGTGAAAAGCAGAAAGAGGATGTATGGATGGATGTATTAAAGAAGAATGTGAACAGTGCTTTGAGGATTGCTAAACAAAAATTTTGGTT
>JABUQX010057409.1:0-10000 GCA_015478945.1 Trachelipus rathkii
AGAGAAGAGATCCCAATGTAGAACAGAAATTACAAAGGTATTATGTAAGAACTCGGTTGCACGATCTCTGAAATAATCCACCCTCACTCTAACAGTCTCCATTTTACAGCCCTCACAGACATTGTCATTATGTGTATCCATTATATTATGACAACTCTCGTTATGTGGCAGGTTCATTCTCCATTTGAGGATTCGAGTCGAGACGCATTGGCCGCCCATATCTTGATTATAAACAACATGCCAGCACAGCTTAAAATCTTTATTTTATTATTTATTATAGTTTTTTTTGTGCGCCTCTGCCAGAGGGCTCGTGGCTGCATTTGCGCGCGGGCATTCCGTTTAGAGATGCAAATCCACTATTTTTATTTATGGATCTCCCAGCCAGTACGATTTCCAGCGTACTCACGTCGAGCTACCATATATCAGTTTATTTATCCGGGCTTAACCCAACTGACTTACTCATCCACCGTTTTTGCCCCTTTCTCCAGCTCTGACCATTACAGCATCTCATCGTACCTTTTTCGTTTCTTCTCGTCATCCTTTCTTCACACACACATTCTCTAATAGTTCATCCCCTCCTCATTTTATCATTCTTCTTCACAACCTAACACGCGCCTAAGATCTGTCCATCCCTGCAACACATTGAACTTTAACGCTACTATCTCCTTTCTTCTTCCAGACCATAGTCTCACTAATTACATCCACAACCACAGGTAAGCCCACACATACCCCTCATGTAAACGTTACCCTTACGCTTCTCATCTACTTAAGCCCTTTCCCATTTTCTCATTCTAAGAAGGTCTCTTTCCTATTCCCTTTGTATGTTCCCGGCCATTCATCCTTCCAAGACTGTTCATCTTACCTACATTTGTCTCCAACGTATGGCAACATTTAGTCTTCCTTTTTCCCCCCTATATAATTCAAACATTTTTCTTTTTTGAGACTCACATTTGCTTTCTAACACATCACCAACCCCTCTTTTTTTTACTTTCAAACTGCTTGCCTCTTCCCCGTTATTTCACTATTCAACTTGTTGAGATTCTTACTTCACTGCTTTTCCTGCAGCATCCACCATACTTCTCTTGCACTACTAAAAGGTCCTCTTCATCTTGTGTCCAGATTTGTTCAGTTCATCTTGTTCACATTCAACTGATTTATTTGCAAGCCCTCTTAAATACCATAACCTTACTCTTGTCCACGTTAACTTCTACATCTTAATTTCTTCCCGATCTTTTTTCCATCCTCTTTCCTCTCTACCATCCAAGCCCACACTAAACTTAATTTTACATAAAACTAATGAAATCCGTAACCCCATCCCCAGCCCCCTAACTGATTTAACATCCATGAATATACTTCAACATTTCTTCTCTTTCCACCAACTACAAACATCAATCACACTCTGTAGTTCTTCTTCTGATACCGGCTCATAATTAGCATCCGCACACCTATACCTTATGAATACTTGTGTGTATCGATGATAAAGTATCGTTCACATGGATAAGCAATTCATACCTCATATCTCTCAAAAATCAATCGGCTCTCTACACATTCTCATTTCCTCCCACACCATCGACATCTAGTTTGCATCATCCTTGACCGTTTCTGAGCCCAATGACATCCTATCGATAGCACGCTCAATCAGATTATCCAAAGTTGCACTCTCCTCAACATCACCTCCGATTGACCAATATCTTACAACAACACATACCTTTGAACCTTTGAGAGAGAATTTAACGCATTTAGAATTCTTACTACTCATGAAAACAAAATCCACCATATCTCCTTGTGCCATATTCAACTCAATGCATCAAAATCGCAACCGAGAGTTTTAAGGCATCCCACCCCACACGCACCAGCATTTCACAGATTTCTCACACCTAAACCACACGCACAAATCATTTATTCCTTTCATCTTTGTCTTTAGTTGAAAGAGAACAGCATATATATATATCCTATCTTCTTTGACTGCTACGTCCCTCGAAACCTTATGTCCTCTGCATCGTTGTTACCTACATAAAATGAGATTCAGAGTACACAACTTTGTCGAAAGTGACTCAGGTTTTGAGGAGTTACTAGACTTTTAAACTAGAGCGTATCACGACCATCGATCAGAAAAGGCACTACAAATAGCCATAAAATCTTGAGGTAAGTATGATAATATGTTGCGAATATAATTAGTTGATGCAGGCTAAACGCTTATTGACAAGCTAAGGAGTACTTTGATCGATCTTAGTCGCCTCTCCTTATTTCGGAGAGTGCAGCAAGTATACAAACATTGTGTGCAATTCTTTCTCTCCACAAGCCCAATCTTAGGGATATATATAGTATCTAAAATGTGCAGTAATATGATATTATTAGAATAACATATATTATTATCATAATATTATATAATTATACAATAATCAAAATATATATCTATATACATATATATATAATATATATATATATAAACTATATTATATATACGTAGATATATATATATAGATATATAGTATATATATATACTATGTGAGTAGATATATATATATATATATAATTATTAATTATAATCAGTATATTCATGTGTTACTCAAGAAGCTGGTAATGCTACGACACTCGAATATCAGGACTGAACTTTTGTAAGCCAAACATCTAAGGCTTGTGTCAGTTATCTTAAGATTATGGACTTCGCAGAGGCAATGGCAAGAATTAACTCTTATCGCTTATGAGCGAAATATGGTATATACTGCGTACAGCCTATCAAAGTGCAGATAATTCAGCTTATCTCAGGAGAAAAGAAGTCTCATCTTCCGATGCAGCGTATGTGCTAACCCAACACTCATCACATTTTTATGTGAAACCAGTGAAACAACTGGTTCGGAAGCAGTTCTCATAGGATAAGGCCGCACTCAATGAATCTAGTTGCACGATATTACTTTAGGCATAATATATACTATATACCTATCTGAATTAAAAAAACTGCTATTACGAATTGATAAATTATAAATATTTAAACTACAATATATATATTAAAGATAGGTAAAATTATGACGTGCATCACGGAATATATTAACGGGCGAGAGAGAAAGACGCTACTAGTTCGATTACCTTAGCTATTAGTAAAATTTGTAAATCTAATATTATACTAGCCCTACTATATATATATAGCTAGGTGTATCAATTGTGTAATATATGGTGCCTTATGTTTGGGTGTTGCTTTCTGAATGGAATCAAAAGTATGCAATGACGATAGTGATACGGACGTTGTGCACAGCAACAATCTTGTAATTGTGTGTATTGGGTTAGGAACTTTTTATACCACGCTTAGGATTTGCGATCTTTGGTTGTTATTTAACATCTTATGGTTTTATTTATCTAAAAATTTTGTTATTAATTGGAAATGGGGAGCTTATGATATACTTCGGAAGGGGTGGGGGAGAAGGGCAAAGAAAGGAGCTATTGAAGCTGAGAATTGTAAGTATAGAGATGAGAGGGATAGCCTAACCTATTATTATCGATAATTTGGATTCTGTATGGTCGAATCTTGAAGGAGAGTGTTAGAGAAAGTTGGAAAGTAGAGATTTGGCTAGGGTTGTAGTAAAAGGGAGGGGCTTGAAAGTTAAACGGGATAAGAGTAGAGAGGATATGAGTTGTGAGTAGTGAAGCGACACCCTCAAGATCCGTGAGTTAGTTTCTTTCAGTATGGTGAACAGCTGGACAAGTTGCGTCTGAGTTTAAACTATTAGAGTATTATTGCTTTGGCGTGAGTAAGGCAACGATGATGCAAGAGTGTTCTGTGGCAAAGTTGTGGAATGCAGGAAGGTTGGCTGGGTGCAATTTAAATCGTTGGTGAATGTAAAGGGACTGAAGTCTTGAGTGTGCTAGGGTCTTACATGAAGGTTTGTTGTTGTTACCTGTGTTCATGTATAGTAGTGAGACTATGGTCGAATAACAAGTATAGATCTAAAGTTCAATGTTTCAGAATGGACAATTCTTAGGGGAAGTGCCAGGTTGTGATGAAAGAATTGATAAAATGAGGACCAATGAACTTATTAGAGAGTGTGTGGTGTGAAGAAAAGGGATAAATTGGAGAGAATAATGAAAAGTCATGTGACGAGGTTTGGTCATTATGAAAAGGATGAAATGATAGTCGGTGGCTTTAAGCGATGTATATAGTGGCGAGTGTTTGGGAACCGACCGGCTGGGAAGAGACGAAGAAAAACTGGATTGAATCAGCTAAACGAATGTTTTTGTAAGGAGAGAATGTGAGTTTGCGTAGAGGCAGAAGAAGGTGTATTAACAGGAGCTGAATGGGCGGGGGGATTGTGAGGGGGTATGGTTTCGTGGCCTCAACCCTGGATACACGGGATGCAGACCTCTTACATGACGTCATCTACGCCGATCGGTGACGGGGCGTCGCTACTCCCATGAAGCTTAGGGTGGATTTCTGACTGCGACGAGTTTCTACTCAATTATGGTACTGGAAAGGGGCGCGGTAAGGCTGGCTTTCTTTTCGACTTTTGACATATTCTTCTCTACTGCTTTTTTTTTCCGATGCTCGTCACGCACCTTACTCGTTTTTGGGAAAATAGAAGGAAGATAAAGAGAATATACCTAACTATATATATATGATATATATATATAGTATATATCACTATATACTCATATATATATATATCTATATATATATATATATATAGATTATATAATTAATATATAAATATATATATATATATATATATATATATAATAGTAATATATTATATAAAACTATATACTATATATATATATATATATATTAATATACATATATATATATCCCACCTAGTATACTATATATATACTAACATTATTGCAAACTGTTAGAAGCTATAGATAATTCATACTACCTTGCATCGACTTTAAGCACAAAATCATACTGATTAAAAATATTTCGAATATATATAGATACTATATATATATATATATTATATATATATATTATATATATATATATATATATATATATATATAGTATATATTATATATATATATATATATAGGTAAGAGTGTCTAAAGCTGACATCCCTAGAATTGCTAATGTTAATATTTAAGTTTGAAAAGGTAAAATATGTGTGGTTTGTGACGTACTGGTCATCTGAGTTAAACATTGAAGCAGAGTACTATTTTTTGGGATATCTGAATGATGTTTTTGGATGGGGTGAGTAGGAGCTTCAGATTGGTATTGTTGTGGGGGACCTGAATGGTTGGTTAGGTGATCAAAAACGGGATGTTATAACAGGTGGTTTTGGAGTGTCAGGAGAAAATGAGAATGGTTGGAAGGTGATTGATTTTTGTGAGGGAGAGAGGTATGTGTGTAAGTATACTTTCTTTAAACAAAGAAGTATCCATAATGTAATACTTAGAGTTGGGGTAGGTAAGAGACTGGTATCGAAGGTGAAAAGTACGATTGATTTTTGTAGTTGGTGAAAGAAGATTGTTGAAATATCTGTTTGGATTGATACAATCAGCTCGCAGGGTTTCTGATGGGACTAATCGTGCATCTATTATGTTGTTCTCTGCTGTATAATAAGTTAGTGGGGGCTTTGGGATGGAGAGGAAGGTGATACGGATAGGAAGTTGGTTCATCAATAAATACATATTGAGAAGTCTTATAGCCGAACCAAGGTAATAGGAGCGATGAATAGGGACTTACAAGGGAATATGGAAGCTCTTCTGGAAGGAAGCGCGAAAGGTTAGATAATGAGGAATAAGCGGGAACCTGCTTAGAATAAGAATGGGATCGGTGTCTGGTACACTGATGAAATGGATGTGAGGGGAGTGTGGAAAGGACACTTCGAAAATCTGCAGCTTGAATGTGACACAAGTTGAAACTGAAACAAATCTGGGAGCAAAATGAAAGAAGCAATTGTTAGCAGTGCGAAAAGAAGTATGCGGATGTGCTAAAATAGGAAGTAAGAATGTTAACAGTGAGTGTCGGAATGAAGAGGTGATGCACACAGTTTAACAAGTACAAAAAGAAGCGTGGTTGAATGTAATAAAAGCAAATGATGAGTTTCAAAAGAAACATGTTTGGAATTATAAATTATATAAGGAGGAAAGAAGAAATACTAAAAGGTGCATCGTAGGAGAAAATAGAAGAGGTAAAATGAACGTTTGTAACGCGAGGATGAATAGGGACTTACCAAGGCGAATCACGGAAGCTCTTCCTGGAAGGAAGCGCCGAAATGGTTATAATGAGAATAAGGGGAACCTGCTTAGAATAGATGAATAGGGATGGTGTTTCTGTAACTGATGAAATGGATGTGAGGGGGAGTGTGGAAAGAAACTTTGAAAATCTGCCATAATATTGGCAGTAATGAGAGGTGATAGGTGAAATGTGTGTGGGTTGATGGGGCAAGAAGGATGGGGTATTATGGGGATGAGGTTATTAGCACAGGAGGAGGTCAATACGTAGAGTGACAAAGTCAAGGAAATGGGTAAATCTGCAAGGTAATTAGAGAAATACTGGTGAAACTGAGCAGAAACGGAGGCGAGAATGGTGATTGATTGGATTTTGGAAGTTGTGTAACTAAGCGTTTAAATCGGAGGGTATAGCCCGAGGATGGGAGGAAGCAGTACTAGTACCCTTATATAAGGGGTAAGGCGAGGATTAAGGGAAATCGTAGAAAGATTATAGTGGGAATTAGTTTATTGAGTATTGTAGGGAAGATATATGCTGGTGTTTTGGTCGAAAGAGTGCGTCGAGTGCTGAAGGGTTGATTTGGTGAAGAACAAGCGTGCCGTTTAGTGACCGTGGTAGATGATGTGTGGATCAAATCTTTACAGTTAGAAAAAAATGATTGAGAAAATGAGTGAGAAGAAGAAATTGTATCTAGGTTTTATGGATTTGCAACAGGCGTATGCATAGGGTTAATAGGGAACCGCTTATATAGCAGGTGTTAGTTGATATATGGTCGTTGGTGGTTGGTGTTGGTGTTGGTGTTGCTTAGCATCTTCCAAATTAGATTCTGCCGATGATAAATGATGATGTGGTTGCTTGGTATCCTCTAAATTAGTTCTTAGGTTTTTTTTTAGGTTTTTTTAATTTTTTTATTTTTATTTTTTTTGGTATAATGCTATCACCAAAAATTTGGTTATTATATACCGTACCTATATTTTATATGCAATTTTATTTATATATATATATGTTAGTGGTTGTTTTACAAATTATCATTTTGAAACATACAGTAAACGTTGGATCTCAAACTTATTTTTATACCCTTCATTAATATTTTTTTAATTTTTTTATTTCTTTAAAATATCACTGGTTCTGGTGAAAATGTAACATGCATTTTATGAAATTAAGTCAAGTCATGTTGCTTGTCAGCAGGGATGGAACATTTTTTTTTACAATGTTTACCTCAACTCTTGTGAAAGTTTTTATATATTGCGTACATTTAATAGATCGTCAAGAGTTTCATTTGCTATATATTTACAGTTAGTTTAACAGCATGATGTCCAATCAGCTTAAAGGTGCCTCTAAAGGTTATACGATTTGATGAAAATAGAATTAAACTTTTAAGTATACTGAATAAACAGATTTGAACTTTTGAAGGAGTGTGATAAAATTGGAAAATATTACAGTGAATCTATGAAGCGAAAAGATAGACCACTCTCTATAGAATAATAGCTTGTAAGTAAAACCAACACTTTTATGCAACAACAACTATATATATGCGTGGATGAAACAACGTTCTTATATGACGGAAGTTTATTAATTAATAATTGTGTCAGTCTCTATCAGAGGCTTTAACATATCTCAAAACCATACCATTGAAACCCTAAAAAGTCCATGACTAAGAGTCTGAGAGAAAGGATAAAGTTCCCAGTTAAACCTACTTTCCGGAAGTCAAAATGACAATCGGAGATTACCTTAAAAGGTCGTAGACCTGTTCAAAACTTCTAATAATAATTGATTTGTAAGTTATATAATGTTTGAAGCTGAGGAAATAAAGAATGTTCCAGAATTTAAAGTTGAGAGTATGTTAAGATATAAAGGATGCGATAAACTATATAGATAAGAGTTCTTTTCAAAGAAATAGGCATTGGATCAGTTTGCAAGAATGGTGTTTGTTGTAATTGCGATAGTATAGGTAAAATGATTTGGCAGTTCGACAGCAGGAAGAAGCATAGAACTGATAAGGAATAAAGTTCTTTAAAGGGCTGTATGAGTTTTAACTGCCTCGAAAATGTGATTACAAGGACGGAGGACACTTTTATGCAGAGGTGGTGTAAATAAATTCTAAAGACACCTCAGAATAACTAACCTCCGTGAAACTTGTTTAGTGAGAGAAGCAATGTAACCCTTCAACTGAAACATCCCAAGAATTTTAAAAATGTGGAAAGTATCATTTTGTTAGTTTTGTTAGTTCTTTAAAGGGCTGTATGAGTTTTAACTGCCTCGAAAATGTGATTACAAGGACGGAGGACACTTTTATGCAGAGATGGTGTAAATAAATTCTAAAGACACCTCAGAATAACAAACCTCCGTGAAACTTGTTTAGTGAGAGAAGCAATGTAACCCTTCAAGAAAAATCCCAAGAATTTTAAAAATGTGGAAAGTATCATTTTGTTAGTTTTTGAAGACTATAGTGGAAGATTATGTCCAGTAGATAGGTGAAGGGACTGCGTTTTTGAGGCATTGAAAACAGCCATGTTTTCTCTGTCTTAACTAGGAATGAGAAAAGATATGCCAACTGCTCCAAGGAAGCTGGCCAATGTCAAGTATTTGAAGCTAAGTGGGACTTCTCCTAAAATGAATCGAGTAATAGAATCTGAATTCGTTAATCTAAGAGTGGAATTGCCAGATAGTTTATAAATGGAAATTATTAAAAGCGTACAGAACCCTGAAGAACATCACTAGTAATAGTTTTAAAGGATAAATAATGGCAATTTACAAAGGTGTTGCTATAGAAATGAGCGACTGGAAAGGAAATTAGAAGGTTACAGAGAGAAGGAAGGATAGATACAAAAAAAAATGTGTTAAACTATTTAGAAAGCTTTCGATAATTCTAGCGCCAGAGCAAATGATTCACCGAATTGTCGAACAAATAGGACAAATAGTAGACGCTGGATGAATTCGATTAATGCTTAAGTTTTGAATTTTAATTTTTTTGCTTCACAAATCATAAATATGATAGCCCCCCTATATGTCCTTCACTTTTAATTTGAAGGATAAAAATTTAACAAAGTTTGTTTCCGATGCAAAAAAGTTAATGGAAGTAGGCCTATGATATCTATGCGATATGCATAGTAATATTAACAGTCATACAATTGTGGAAATCTTCAATTTTGGAAGTCAAGCCTGGAAATTTTAGGGCAAAAGCTCTTAGGCTACAAATGTCTCTCTCTCTCTCTCTCCTCTATATATATATATATATATATATATATATATATATATATATATATATATATTATATATATAAATATATTATCATATATATATATAATACATATTATATATATATATCAATATATAATATATATATATATATACTATAATATAATAGTTAATATATATATATATATCCTATATATATATATAATATATAGTAATCACTATATCTATATATATATATATTATTTATATATATCTCTATCTCTACTACTCTCTATTATATTATACATACTATCATATACTAATTATATCATATATATATATTTACCTATGTAATCTATATATTTATATACTACTATATATTATATATGGTCAGCGTCCTCGCCCGAATACGCTCACAACTCTTATCTAAAAATCTACGCTCCACAATAATACAAACAGTCATCTCTACATAACATTTTTGAAAGTAGCGAACATTTTAAATGCCGGAAAATGTAGAAGAAATAAAATTTAGGGTAATAAAAACATATTTTATAATAATAATATTGTTATTTACTGTACGATATTTAAAATTTTTTCACCCCTTGCTACAGACGTTCTCCCAAATTTTCTTACTATCCTGCCCAATCGTTCCTCCCCCTT
>JABUQX010057409.1:20000-30908 GCA_015478945.1 Trachelipus rathkii
GTCGGGCGTTTCCCTCGGCCTACCCGGGGGGACGGACAGGGGGGACCCTCGTCCCAGCCGTAGTCCCCCCTCTGTCCTCCGTCAGCTCCGACCCCTAAAAAGGATATAAAAGAAAAAATAATATTTTTCTCAAAGCGGACAAAAGTGGTACTTGGCAACTTTTCCTCTCGAGACTACTGCAGGTTTGAAGGTCAATCGCAGAGCGTGCACTATTTAAATATATATATATTTTACAATATTTTTAAGGGTTTTATTAATAACATATTAGATAAAATAATTCTTTTTTTAAAGTTTCTGCGATGAAATTACTTGCTTAAATCAAAAATGTTATTATTTCCTATTGACTGTTATAGTTTTTCTAGTTACATGGCCTGGCCTTTTCGGGATGCTGGCCCATATATATATATATATATATAAGTCATATATATATATATATATATATATATATATATATATATATATATATATATATATATATATATATATATATATATATATATATATATATAAAGTATTTGTATTTAAAGTGTATGTGTGAGGGTGTGTTTGTGGGTGAGTGTGTAGGGTGTGAGTGTGTGTATGTGTGTGTAGGTGTGTGTACCTTTACAAGAGGTAACTAAAAAGGTTACTTTTCGGCGAAGCCTATCATAGGGAAATATGACTTTTTTTATTATTATTAATATGCGAATATGACTTTTTTTATTATTAATATGCGAATAAAGCTTAATGCTCAGGAAGGAATATTGAAATGCTTTGCAGGTTGCGGAAACTTTATTTAATCAGATTGTGATTTAATTGAGCTACCAAATGAAATCTAGTAAATTAGTAATGATCCATTATAAAACACAAAGCAATAGAAATATTGCCATTTAAAAAAAAAAAAGTTTTAAGGTAATCAAGTTTTTTTAAATTAGTAAATGAAATGAAAACTGTAAAAGTTTTGTAACTAGTTTTGTTTTATGACTTTTATCAACTACATGGGCCAAATTGTCTTGGATTGGAAGACTGTATGGCTTCTTCAAGGTCATTTCTTGAGGGTTTTTTTTCACAATTTTTCTGTTAATTTCATTTTAAGAATTTCATGTTTCTTGAAAATAGACTGGAATAGAATTATTAATGAGATCCTACCTTTATATATATATATATATATATATATATATATATATATATATATATATATATATATATATATATATATATATATAATATATATATATATTATATATATATATATATATATATATATATATATATATATATATATATATATATGTGTGTGTGTGTGTGTGTGTGTGAAGTTGCATCCAACCTTAACTGATTGTAATGAAATTTGGTATATAAAATCAACTTGGCACAAAAGCACCTTCCTGAAAATTTGAGGTTCAAACACAGATTGGGGGCTGCACGGCACCATCCCCAAATTTTGCCTTTTTGACAAGCCAAACTTTCTTCAAAGTTCCGTAACTTCGGTTCTACATAAGATAGAATAAAAATTTAAAATGCATTTTAAAAGGATTTAAAAGCTCTATAATGTGTATGGATAAAAAGCTGTGAAATGAAATTTTTGGATTTTTGGAAACTAGGCTTTTTTTCAAAGATCCATAACTTTGGTTCTTTGTATGATAGAATAAAAATTCAAAATGCATTTTAAAGGGAAATAACACATCTATCAAAGTGTATAGAATGAAAAATACTGAAAAATTAAAATTAAAAAAGTTCAAGGTCATTAAATAAATTTCACCTAATCTAGCCTATCCTAGGCTATACAAACCTAACCTACCCAGTCGAAATTATAAAAAAAAACGTTAAATACGATGAAAATGCCGTTATTCAGTTTTCCCCCCTAAAATTTTTGAAAATTGGACTTTCTATTAAATAACTTTGAACTTTTTATCGATTCAAAAAAGCAAATTTCGTTAAAATTTTATTGTAATTAGTCCCAAACCGTGAAAAATACTTATTTGTATAATATTTGAACTTTTTTAATCATTTTTTGGACTTTAGATTTTGCTAAGAACAAGAAAATATTACTTTTACCACTTTTTCATTATTATGATTTCATTATTATGATAGTTATTTGACTTCGAAAGTCCCTTCGCATTCAAAGACCGCTTAAAATAAACTCTCAAAAATTGAATATGTTATTTATCTCACTAAAATCTTTATCGTGTGACCATTTGAGACAAATCGGTTAAGTAGAACACTTTTCCTAAACATTTGAAATTTTCAAATTTTCCAAGGAGTACCGCATATAGCATTATACATACTTACCTGCATTTTTTGGCCTTCATGAATAAGATTTCTGTTGTATTAATAAAGATTCGAAATTGAATATTAGTAAAATGAAATTTTGTATTTTCTTTAAAAATTAAGTTATAAAATATAATTTATATATAATATTTTAAGTAATGTTTAATATATCCATCATTTTCAAAGAAAAAAAGTATCAAAAACATTTAAAAACTGGGAAAAAAAATACCAAACCTTAGATCAAAAATTAGTCCATTCAATTCTCAAATTATTTTATAAATTAATTAATAATAATAATAATATTAATAAATAGTATATATAATATAATAATAATAAAAATTATAATAATAATAGATAATAAAATTAATAATAAAATAATCATAATAATAAAAATTGAATATTATAATAAATTAATAATAATAATATAAAAATAATAATAATTAATAATTATAATAATAATAATAATATTTGTAATGGAGTTGTACTATGAATAATAATATAACATTCTTTCATTTATTTGTATCTTCTAAGCGTTAATGGCCATAGCAATGCCATTCGCCACTACCCAATCTTTTATTTTATATCTATATTGATGTTACGCTGCAGGGGTTCCAGTCAAAAATATTTGTAAATATGTTTGTATTTTATGAAGATGAAAGCAAACCAATGGAAACTCACGTTTTTTTTAAGACTAATTTTTGAACCTGAATTCTCATTGCGTCGTTGTTGACAAAACTTTGATAATATAAATATATATTATTATTATTATTATTATTATTATATTATTTTATTATTTATTATTATTATTTTCATTCTCAATATTAGTGGGATAAATATATGTTACACAAATTTCGAAATGTTTACTCGCGGCGTATATATTGTAAATGTTTTCTATGATATATATTAATAAATATTTATTGAATAAAATTCAATAATTTTGTAAAGTGTGTAGCGCACAATGTGTAAATTTTATTAGCTTTTATATTTTGATTTTAAAGGAAAATTGTCATTTCTTGAGAACGAAGTTCGATTGTACAAGAAATACCAATTTTCTTTCTTTCTAAATGTTTAGTATATATTTATCTTACTGAATTAATGATAATATATACATCATTTATATTTTATTATTTTAAGAATTGTGATTGGATGAGCAAGGGTAATCTAAATTACTGTCAATAAATAAGTAAAAAATGACAAATATTTTTGATCTTTTCGCTTTCATTCGTTTTTAATCGAGGTGTATATAGTTGGTAGCTCTTGATGCCTTATTCCGATCAATTTATTATTTGTATAGTATGCATATTTTTTGTATCCATGGAGTGTTTTATTTTATGTTGTATTACAAAGTAAATATATTATTTTTAAATATAGTATGGTGATATAATTTTCAATGTTGGAAAGCTATCTGCTGATTAATTTTCTTGTTTAAAGCAAATGAGTTATTTAAGCTGTGTTTTTTAAGTAATTGTGTTTATGTGTAAATTTAATTTGCATTGTATTTCAAAGCGTCGTCTGTTAAATTGCCGATTGCAAGTGTCATGTGTCCGCAGTGCTTGCTATATTTTACTACAGCGTAAGGTTGTGTAATATTGAAATTTATTTATCGAAGTATGGTAAAGATTATATATTGTGCCAATAAATATAAACGTTTAACGATTTAATTATTTATTGTTTTTTTTCAACATATTGCTTAATTGTTAAAGTCTCAATTTTTATTTGGAAAAATAAGTTTGTTTTAATTAACTTAATTGGCAACTCTTTTGCATCGTAAACCACTGCTGTTATTATGTTCAGCTGGGACTGACATTGTCTTGTACACACTGAAAAATCGACGCCTTGTGTAATTGTTAGAATCATTTAATTTTCAAGTAAATATTTCATATCTCTTGCCAAATCAGTCAGTCTATATATTTTTATTAATATATTTTGTTTATTTATATATATTATTGAACATAAATATCTATATATTTTATATATATATATTTATGGGCAAAAATTTATATAAATTTAATGATAGAGCATTTTTGTATTGATATTTTATATTTTTTTGAAAGCATAATATATATATTTATATATCATATATTATATATATATTATATATATATATATATATTATAATATATATAGTAATATATAATATATATATATAGTATATATATATATATCATAATATATTATATATTTATATATATATATATATATATATATAATATATATATATATATATATATATATATAATTGGTATTTAGTATTAGGGTTCTATATTTGCAGTGCGCATGTATGCGGATATCTACGGACATCCGACTACATGTTCATGGATTTATAAAACCTGTTGATATTTTCGAAGTATATATATATATATATATATATCGGTATATAGTACTGAGGTTCTATATTTGCAGTGCGCATGTATGCGGATATCTCCGGACATCCGACTATATGTTCATGGATTTATAAAACCTAGTTTGTAAGACCGGTAGTTACAATTTTCATTGTTTTTTATTAAGATTTTAAATTTACTTCCAGTAGTTTCCTTGTGTGTTTCCAAACGTGTTTTACTTTTCATTTATTCATACTCAAGTAGTTATTGCTTTAAGTCTTAAAGACATGGTTTCATTGATCAAAGAATGAATAGTTTAAAACAGGTTCAATTCATTGGATTAGGAAAAATATTGACTTGAATTTGCTTTCTACATAAGGCAAAGAACTCAGGTCAAACGTTGCTTCACTTGAAGGGTCTTCAGGGAGATAAGTGTTGGTGAGTTTAAGTATAAAATTGCATTTCCTAATATTGCATCAGGCCGGTAACTCATTATAACTGGAGGCCTGGGATACTGCCTCAATACAGGTTGAGAACTTCTTAAAAAGTGTTAGTTGATTGGATTGTCACGGGGGCCTTGCCAAAGGGATTTGTTTATACGTTGGAAGAGTAAGTTTTTGACAGATGAATTTAATATCTATTTATCCAGTCGCATTAATTTAAATTTGGTATTCCGTCTCGGGATCTATATTATATATAACCTTCAGTCATTATTTCTTTATCAATGAATGTTGTAGTAAAGTTATTTTTGCTATTTTATTAATAATTTTTTGAGCTCTCATATCGTACAGTCGTTTTTGCTAAGACCTGTGCCAGAACTAATGTTCAAGTGTTGCAACTAATATCCCAATTGTTGATATATGATAATGTTGATATTTGTGTTTTTTTATATTAACTGTCATTTAGACCAACTTTGGACTCTTTCTTTTTATATGAAATTAACATATTTGGTTTTCTTTTTGTGTATTGGGTGGAATAACAAAATGTTATTAACGAGGCTTTTGCTCGTTTAATACTGATAATAGTCGGTTTAATTTTTTAGGTACTTTATATTTTTTGGGTTGAAAAGTATTTAAGATATATCTTTTTTTTAGTATCTGAATATATATATATATATATTATTATATTATATATATATATATATATATATATTATATAATTATTATTATATATATATATATATATATATATATATATATATTATTAATATATATATATATTATATATTATATATTGATATTTATTAATATTGTTTAGATAAGGCGTTAAATTTACAAGTTGAGCGAAGTAAAGTAGTATTTGTCGGAAGTTCCCGATTTTACCTACTTTGGGTTCTGGACCGAGAATACTAGTTTCCCGCAAGATTTTTGGTTAAATTATTACAGGATTGTTTAAATAGTATTATATATATATATATTATTATATATATATATTTAATATATATTATAATTATTATACTATATATATATATAAATATTATATATATACTATTATATTATATAATATATATATATATTTATATACTATATAATATATTATATATTACATTTGTATTTTGGTGGTTAGAAATTTGTTTTCATGCGTTATCAATAGATAAATAATTTTAAAATTTTAGTTAAAAACGGGATTGTTGATTCGTGCGTTGCCATTAAAGTGACTTGTTAGCGAACAATATATTTTGTAATTTGTTTTGTGTACAACAAATATAATAATGGCTACTCCTAATGCTGAGTTTGTAGAATTATGCAAATCATTAGGTTTGTCGGGTAAGGAAGCTGCTGCGATGTTCAAAGATAAGGTAGCTGCTGATTTGGAGGAAAAGAAATTAGCCGCTGCTTTGGAGGAAAAGAAGGTTACTGCTGCTTTAGAGGAGAAAAAGTTAGCGCTTGAGGCAGAAGAGCGAAGGGAGTTGAAGCTGAAAAAGAGAAAGTTAAGTTGGAAGATGAAAGAGAGAGAGCTAAGCTTGAGGCTGAAGCGGGAGTAGAGAAAGCTAAGATCGAAGCTGAAGCTCAAAGAGTTAAGTTGGAGGCAGAAAAGGATGCAAGAGAGGCGGAAGAAAGAATGCTTCAGATTGAGCATTGATGTGAACGAAGAAAAACAACGTCACATGACGCCAGTAGTAGCATTCGCAGAAGAACCGCCTCAGGGGCAAGCCCATTAGCTACTTCCTATGCTAACAAGTTCCCGAAATTTGAACGCTTCCATTCTTCGCATGATGAAAAGAAAACGATATTGGAAGAATTTCTGTTAATTGTTTTGAGAAGCAAGCAGAGGCGAACGAATCCCTGTGGAAAAGCGAGCGTTTTGTTTTAGGATGTTTCCTAACAAGTAAAGCTGTCAGTTGTTTAATAACATGACTGTTGCAGAGTTGAAGAACTATGAGGGTCTGAAAAGAGCTTTATTGGAGAGGTATGGACTCACGGAAAGTGGGTACTGTACGAAGTACAAAACTATGACTCCTACGGAAGATGATAATCCTAGGGTGTATTTACAGAGGATTATTGAAGCTCTTAAAAAGTGGAATAAACAGCAGCAGATGTACACTTGACACCTGCATGATTCTTATTGGTTTTCTCGGTGAGATAAGTATTGAATTACAATGGTCCAAAGGAACTCGCAACCTACCTAAGGGAAACGAAGAAGAAAGCACCAGAAGAGATAATAACTAGTTCAGAAGGATATATGGAAGCGCATCGTTTAAAGTTCGCAGTAAGTAGTCACACGCGAAGTCACAATCACGTTGATAAGAGCACACATAACAATAATAATTTTAGATCAAAAGGCAATGGTTACTCCACGAATGGTAATCATAAGAGTAGCAACCAACATACATGCATCGAGAGCAACTAACAATGAAAGCAGGATCGGAGGTGGGAGCGGCGACAGACAGAACTATCGTCGCAGTAGCAGTGAGCCGAGAGAGGTGATCACGTGCTTTAAGTGTCAAAGGAGAGGGCATCTCGCAAGAGACTGTCGAGTCCCTCCTTATTTCAACAACAGTAGTAGAGGACAAAATAATTCAGGTAGACAGAAGGAAGAAGCAAAGAGCACGGGAGCGTCCGGAGTCTCTGATAGCGGCGATAAAGTCCTGAATTGCTCAGGTGAAGAGCCGAGAACTCCTGAATGAGTAGAGAAGGTGGAATTTGACGAACGGTCACACCCTACCTGTAACGTCATGGAACGGTTGAATGAGCTATCAAGTTCAAAACCCTTCCGAGATACAGGGTGTAACCATGTGGTTGTGCGAGAAACAGTTGCTGATTTACCGAAAAAGGTGTTTGGTTGGAGACAACATGCAAAATTAAGATTGCTGGATGGATACGGTGATTGAGCGTCTCTTCGAAGTGATCGATTGTGGATACCCCTCTTATTAGTGGGAAGGACAACACGCAGCAGTGCTGCCCGGCAAGTGTATATGATTTGGTCATAGGGAATGTTAAAGGAGCATTGCCCCTGAGTCAGCCTAATCTCGCATGGGAGTCGACCGTGTGTCGAGGGCCTCGTAAAGTAGAGTCGCGGCAATAACAGTAGAGTTGCTGGTCCCCATCCCCGCTAGAGAACGCTGAGGGGAGATTCGCCAAGACAAGAATTGAACAACAAATCAATTTAATTTTGAATGGTGAGGTTGGAGGTCGGAAGAGTCTTACAGAGGGAAACCGTCAGTGCCACAATCTTTTGACATCAATGAATGAAGATGTCGAGCCAACCACGGAGCATCACTAAGTGATGATGACCTGGGTCTAATGTTCACCTGAAAACGTAGAAATTACAGGAAAAAGATGAAGTTGACGTCCTACTGGTCTACTAGTAGAAGTTGAACAAGACACAGAAAATAATGGATGTCCAGCGTGACATCGATGGTAGAAAGTACAAAGTGGTCTGAAGAAACAGATCGTACATTACGAGATGATGAGATGGGGAGAGGTGATGTAGTCGATCACACCACAAAGTTCCGGACGAGAAGGGTGTATGTTAGCTGTGGGTGAAGGAGAGGAGATAACCCATGGTGATGAAGTGCAAGAACTTATCAACGATCGGGAGACTTTTAAAAGTAAACAGAAAGATGATGTCACTCTACAGAGGGTATGGAGGTCAGTGGAAAAAGGGGAAAACAAGTATTTAGTGAAGAATGGTGTATTGTTTAAAAGAGTCATGGAAAACCAACAGGAGAGGTTTACTTTGGTGGTACCGAAAGAGTACAGAAGTAGAGTTATGAAGGTGGCACACGATGAAGTCTTCGGTGGTCATCAGGGGGTAAAGAAGACTATGGGTAAAATTACCCAACAGTTCTTCTGGCCGAACATATATTTGGACGTAACTAAACACTGTTACTCGTGTGATATTATGCCAGAGAACGTGCCCGAAAGGTTCTGTGAAAAGGACCTCTGTGGCCAATGCCCATCATTGAAGAGCCATCTTCAAGAAGTGACATCGACCTGATCGGACCAATCTCACCACCATCTTCAGAAGGGCATCAGTATGTTCTAAAACACTTGTGGATGCCACCACGCGCTATCTGAAGCTGCTACCTCTAAAGAGCAATTACTGCCCAGAATGTGACGGAAGCCTGGAATCAATTTTCATTGAGGTTGGGAGTTTTCCAAGGAAATCCTCAAGTGACAATGCGTAGTCAAATTTACATTCTGATCTATGAGGGATGTTAACAAAATGCTCAACATCAAGGCAGAAGTTTTCCAGCATTTACCACCCAATGAGTCAAGGCCTCACTGAAAAGTTTAACGGTACCCTAAAGAGAATGCTCAAGAGAATGTGCAGTGAACAACTAGCTGAGGAAGATGGCATAAAGTTCATAGAGCACTATTATTTTGCGTACAGGAAGGGCTCCACAGGATTTCCACAGGGTTCTCCCCATTCGAGCTTCCTGTAGGAAGGACTGGGCGACGGTCAGATGCAATTTACATGAATTTGGGCAGGGGTATCAAATTCCTGAAGAGGCAAGGTCAAATCATGGTATTGTTTTTGACTTGCCAAGAAAGGCATAAACGAAATCTGAAGGTTGGCTAGAGGAGAATTTAGCTTAAGGCCCAAATTTCCCAGAAAAAGATATTATGACAAAGGTGCGAAAACCAGAAAACTGAAAGTAGGAGATTTAGCTCTTGTTCTGTATAAAAATTACATTTGTATATAATTTTTAATCTAAACAAATGATTAATGATTTGCAATATCATTGTGGTTCCTTTTATAAATTGTTCATTTGTTTTTATATTCCAATTATATTTCAATACTTAACTTAAATAATAAATATATAATTATTTTACGCCTGATAGGCAGCATTTGTTTATCTATTATAAATTGGCCCAGCTGCTCCCATTTAAAAAAGAAGAAAAATAAAAAATTGATTCTATGATCAGCTGACCAAAATGAGTCGGTCACTGCTACTGCTACTCCTATTCCACTAACTGTTACATTGGATAAAAACCTATTACTTATATATTTGAGCTAATTACTGTCACACTCCTACAGCTTAGATATTAATTGAAAATTAATTGCAACTACTACTGCTACATTGATCTAATTACAGTAACTGCTATACCAACTGTTACAAAACAGCTATAGCTATGCTGTAATCTAAAGATTATATTGGAAAATTTAAGCTACCAAGCTACTATTTTTATATTTAATATTTAATGTTTGTTGGCCAACAATGTATTAACTCCAATTATTGTTTTTGAGAATGAATGCCAGAAGAGGCAAGAGTCAAAACATTTGAACAAGAGGCTTACCATTGTCTGGAAAGAAGAGAGTCAAAAAGGCAAGCAAGATTTAAGGCTACCATTTTATTGGGTAAGTAGATGCAGTTTATCAGGCTGTTAATTTACTCTTACTTAGATCACTTTAATTATTTAAAGTATGCCTTAATAGGCAGAGTTCCTGTTAATTATTAATTAAATTTTATAAATTTAAAGGTTCATAGCCACATTTGGCCTTTGTCACAATATGGAAAGAATCACAATTTTGAGGCAACTTTTTAATCATTTTCTTGTAAGTTGTGCATCATATATATAACATCAAATATTTCCAAAAATATAGATTTAGGAAGTTGGTTTTTGAAAGTACCAACTTTTAAAAGGCTCCCATTTATTTTTCAGCTGGGAGCTTGTTACTGCTGTGATAGAGCTGGGTTGGCTTGAGGCTGGAAGCATCTTTCAACATCTTTTATTTATGTATTTTCCTTGAAAAAAAAAATATAATAAGAAAATATTTTATAAACATTTAAGCAAAATTAAAAGTAAAGAAGTTTTTCCTATTTTTATTATCTTTATATTTAAATATTTTTTATTTGCACCATAGTAACTCTAAGATTCTTATCTCTCTC
>JABUQX010057410.1:0-22514 GCA_015478945.1 Trachelipus rathkii
CGCGGCGTGGGCGTCCATGGACGAGCGTAAGGTCCATGCGCATGCGCATAAGCGTCACGAAGTGCGTGCGGAGCGTAAGCGTCCATGTAATAGTCCATGCATCCGCGTGCGCGTAAGCGCATTACGCGCGGAGCGTAAGCGTCCATGGGCGAGCGTAAGCGTCCATGGGCGGGCGTATGCCGTCCATGATGAGCGTAAGCGTCCATGGATGGTCTTATAGCGTCCATATTGCCTGAAGCGCGTACGTACGCGTAAGTACATCCGCAGGCGTGATGAAGGATATTATTATTACATATTATTATTATTATTAATATTATTATTATTATTATTATTAGTTGATATTAGCGATATTATTATTATTATTATTATTATTATTATTATTATTATTATTATTATTATTATTATACATACATATTATTAACTCCATAACATACCCTCTTACTTTGTGTGCATCGTGGGAGTGTTTCACGGGATCTGGCAATGAGAGAGAGGAGAAAGAGAGCATATGAGCATATATATATATATATATATATATATAGAGAGAAAGAGAGAGGAGAGAGAGTATATATATATATATATAACCTATAATATATACATACCTTACTTTTAGCATCGGGGAGGGAGCATGAGCCAGATGAGAGAGAGAGAGAGCAGGAGAGAGAGAGAGAGAGAGAGAGAGAGAGAGAGAGAGAGAGAGAGTAACCTGATTTAATTTTGAAATAAAAGAGATAGATTCTGAATAAAGATACCTGTTCTTAGCACGGTCCTGAGGGTTAAATACCCTGTACTTGCCAAAGTGGTAGGTGTTCGAGATCTACTTGGGTTTAAATTTTGAAATATGACCCAAAGCCTCGGTCAGGTAAAAACGGTAGGTCTTGAGTCAATAAGGACGGCTAAGAGCAGACGATAAGGGACGGTGGAAAGTCGTGAGTCATGACAGGGTGGTATGTGTGTGTGTGTGTGTTCAAGTTAGGATAGATACATACTTACGTTCAAGTTATAGATACATACATGTGTTCAAGTTAGCATAGATACCTACATGCTTCAAGCTAGGATAGATACATACATGCATTCAGCTAGGACAGGTCCATACAGGACAGGTACCCCAAGCATGACCTCATGTTAGATAGTCTCACCCAGCAGGCCACAGCGGCAGGTACCTGCAATCGAACTCAAGTTAACTCACTAATCCCCTCACTGACCCCACGAAAGGTCACTTCAGGCCTTGATACGGTATCAAGGTCAGAAATATCATGATCATATGTTTGTTTGCTTTTACCTCAAAGTGCAACTATTGCTCTTTGCTATGCTCTTCTTTTTTATTCCGAGTAGTATATATATATATATATATATATATATATATATATATATATATATATATATATATATATATATATATATATATATATATATAATTGCAATTCCCTGGAAGGCCAAAGTTCGTAGTCCGGAATGCCCTTCCTACTCCTGTGCATACCTAAATCTTGCAGTAGCTATATCTTGTCCTCAAAATATCTTCCACCTCTGAATTCAGAATCTCATATGAGAAAGACATCCCCAAGTTTCATTTCCAACTCACAGTCTTAATGGAAAGATGAAGAATTAAATAACAAATAATGTTTTCATTTTTAAACAAAACTTTTTCCGTTGCCAAACTATTTCTATTAATTTTTACCTCCTTCCACACTAATTTCAAAGCTTTTAATACGACCTACTTAATATCCGATAAGCAAAATTAAATTTCATCTTAGCACAAAATGATGCTAATCTTATATGAGCTTCGGTAACTTTTTAATGCATTAAAAATTACTATTTACCTTCAAATTATAAGCTTTCCGTATGTACTTCCATTCTACAATGCCGTCAGATATTGATATGTATTTAGCATAAAAGTCATTTGTAATTTTTAGAAAATGTCAAACGTGGGGTATCAAAGATTTTTCCTTCATTAATTTATCTTTTAAAATGAAAGAAAGGCTTGCTGCTTGTTACATCTATAGTTTTAAATAAAGGAGAAATTGCTTGCTTGCTTGGTTGTTATGCACACAACTTCAAAGTTTCAATTTAATTTAACAGGCCCCAAACTGAAAACGTATCCAATAAGCTGGCGAAAACTTCCAATGATACCTCTTGTCATAAACCAGTGCTGAAGATAGTGGCAGTCTATCCTTCCTTCATTCCCGATATCTTCAAAGGCTGAATATACTCACTCCAAACTTTAAACAGTAAATTAATTTTAGTGTATTTCATCCATAAGTAAGACGACGCATCTATATTTCTTGCAATTTTTTAACAACATTCTTTGTTATGTAATAATTGTTGATTAAAACCAGGGTTTACTGAAGATGCTCTAAGAAATCTGACTAGGGTGTCAACAGACGGTAATTTCAGCATTTTTCTAAGAAATTTATAATAATTTGAGCTTTTCAAGTACACGGATAAGCATACGTTTTTCATTGTTAATTTCAATCCACCTTTGTTTTTTAAGTTAGGAGTTGAATAGTTCTGTCAGAGAAAGAGGTAAATATTTGCTGCACACTCAATTATATCTTTTTGTTACATTCTTATTGTGCTGTTTTTCCTCTTTTATTTTTAAATTCAGTATTTCATTTCTTTTCTTTAATACCAATTATGGCGCGATTTTCTATGGCTCAAGTTTTAGACAAAGACTCCTAAAATGCGGCGGCATAGCCAAATGTTCATTTTGTGAAAGAATTGACATTTGTAATAGTCCAGCATCTTCTTTCATGCGTCATAAACTTCATTCTTTTTCTTGGGCAAAGGATCGCTCTAATGAGATTCTAAAAACTCCCAACGTCTTGTCGTTAGATAGATCATTCCATTTTATTTAGCTGAAAATGAATAAATTGTCTTAAAATACATTTTAAATCCACACTGTTCAAGCATATTTCTTATCATCGTAAGCAGTAATATATATATATATATATATACATATATATATATATATATATATATATATATATATATATATATATATATATATAGAAATATTTTTTATATATATATATATATATATATATATATATATATATATATATATATATATATATATATATATCCGCATTAAAATTGAAATCCGTATCAGCAAATCAAGATTTTAAAACCACATTTGGATCCTCAATTAAATGAAGATGTATAAAGTATTCCGTTATTAATTTGTTTCCTAGTGTTTAATTTTTTTTATATGAATATTATAATTCAATTAAACGAAGATAAGATAATTTGAACTAACCTATCCAAAACTAACTAAATTTCTAAGATTTAATGTTCAATCAAATGAAGATAATATAATTGGAACTAACCAATAATAAATTAATTTTAAATTTCTATGATATTATATTCAAACTTCAAACGAAATGAATGGAAAAGGGATGGGCGAGAGGGAGAGGAGAGGAGAGCGGAGAAGGGTGAAGAAAGATAAGTAATCGTTTGTGAAAGTTCAAGAGGGCGGCAAGACCGTGAACCATAGTTAGGGAATCGGAATTGAAATCAGAGACGACGGAATCGTTGAATTTATAAATTTTCGTTATATCGTAATCTAAATCAGGTTTGAAAGTCGAATGTTCCGGAAAAGAAGAAGAAATGGAAGAAGGAAAAGAAGAAAAAGAAAATTTAAATGATGAAGAAGAAGAAGAAGAAGAAGAAGAAGAAGAAGAAGATTATAATTAATTACTTATGACATCACTTATGAAATGATCAGCAATTTTTCCCTTCTTTCATTCCTTTTAGGTCCCGTTTATTTGGGTAACTGCATCAAGTTTGACGGGTTCTTTTCATGACATGATTGGCAACATCGACGTTCCTGCCATTGCTGGTTCGAAGCTTTTGGAACCTAATTTTCCGTTGACTTTTAAACAACGTTTAGCGACGACAGCAGTAAACTGATTATTTGGAAAAGTAATCCATGTTCAACTCTAAGAGCGCAGTGTAGGTTTCAATTGGTTGTTGTCTTCGTTGTTGTTGTTGTTTGTTGTTGTTGCTAGTAGTAGTAGTAAGTAGTAGTAGTAGTAGTAGTAGTAGTAGTAGTAGTAGTAGTAGTAGTAGTAGTAGTAGTAGTAGTAGCTGTTGTTTATGACTTTAGTGAGTGACTTAATTGAAATATAGAGCTCAGGTAAGTTTTAATTGTTGTGGTAGTAGTTATAGTAGTAGTATTCTCAATAGTAGTAGTTGCAGTAGTTAAGTAGTAGTAGTAGTAAAGTAGTAGTTGCTTTAGCACATTATAGTGTTGTGATAGAGCTGTTTTTAATTAATAAGACCTTTAAATCATACGAGCTACAGAGTTTGATGAGCCTCCGCCATTTTCTTGGTTAGCATATATTCGACAGTTTCATAGAAAATTAAAAATTAGTTAATGGGAATGAGAATCAGTCATCTTTTTTAATTGACCCAAATTTAAAAAATAGCTACCGTGATTGTCTAATAGTGAGAGTAACTCAGGCCCAGCAAGCAGCAGCAGCAGCAGCAGCAGCAGCAGCACGTCTTCACATAGTAAAGTAGTAGTAAGTAGTAAGTATATGTAGTACTGTATTAGTTTGTTAGTAGTAGTAAGTAGTAGTTAGTCAGGGCGTAATAGGTTCGGTATTAGCATAAATATTAACTGATATTTAAATAGCTTTGAATGTATTTAAAATAAGTGGAGCTGTAGTATCCAATATCATAGGTAGCAAAGTAGTAGTTAGTAGTAGTATTATTATTATTAGTAGTAGTAGTAGTAGTAGTAGTAGTAGTAGTAGTAGTAGTAGTAGTAGTTTAACAGTGTGTAGTTCGGTATTTCAAGAACAAGATTGTGCTATTAAAAACAGGCACTTAAATGCATTCAAAAGTTGTTGTAGTAGTAGCATCAGTATCAGTAAGTCAGTAGTAGTAACGTCAGTAGTAGTCAGTAAAAATTACAGTATTTTTAGCAGTAGTAAATATTAAGTGGTTTTATACAGCCTTGAATATGTTTCAGGATGCTTTCAGTGTGTGTGGAAAGTGGACTTTGCCCTGCAGACATGCGTCCATTCTCAGGATTTTTTAAAGAATTTTGCAAGTTTGAATTAGTTATGACATGGTAATGCTATTTCTGGATTCACACCTTTCCTTTTGCCACTTGAGACCATAATAACACGTGTATAGGTTGTACAGAAGTTGGGAGAGAGTATACGAAAACAAAAGCTCTAATCGGATTATAATAGATATAGAGTGGTTGTTGTTTACTATTCGTGAATTATATCTTTAACATGTTTGTAAATATCAACTGATTCGCACAGTTTTTTTGCTCCAAAATTGCTTATTCTTTTTGTTAGTAAGTTAACTCGATATGAGCGGAGTTACTGTTATCGGTGATAAATGAATACAGTTACATCTTATTCTACTTATATATACTCACGGGTGATACGGTAGAATGTTAGGGTAGTAATATGGAGGTGATTAACGGACGTTAGTATTTTGTAGTTCATACTATAGAAATCGTTATTATTAGATTCGGATTGGGTTGCCGGCGCAGCCCATGATTCGAGCGTCGACGTTCGAAACCTGGGTCGAGGCGCTCGTGTATTAGGATGCCTGAGACTTGCGAAAGACGAGGTTGTATATATATATATATATTAGTATATAAGTATATGATATATATACGGGTAGTGAGGTGACGGTGGTGAGATATCTTCATCAATCTAGGGGTGTAGACTGCCTGGTTACCGTGTGGTCATCATAAGTGAGAGTGCGAGGATTTGAGCGACTTTCTCATCCACAAAGAAATACTCGAGTGTGTGTGCACACATATAGGTAAAATGGTGGAGATAGGCATATTTATGTTAGTTGAGTGTGTGTGGAGTGTGAGTGTTATGTGTATAGTTATTATAGCGGTGTAGGTGTATATACGCCGCTGTATAGGCAAGGTGTGTCTCATTCACAATAGTCTACGCTGTGAGCTCACGTGGGAGGTGCCTATATATATTATATTTATATATTTATTAGAGGTGATATAGGGTGTGGCAGCGATGTGTGAGTGTGAGTGGTGGAGAGTGAGAATTACTTGTCATCGGGGTGTTAGTTATATATTATATATATATATATATATATAATTTATATATATAAATATATATATAGATTAGGTATATATATATATATATATTATTATATTATATACATATATATTTTAGTATAAGTATATATATATAGGTAATGGCCGGTTTTTTATATTTATTCTATATTATATATATATATTATATTATATATATAATATAGTAAGTATTATAATATTATGTATATAAATATATATATATATATATATATATATATATTAGTATATATAATATACTATATATTATATATTATGATATATATTATTATATAGATATATATGAGTAGTTAATATATATACCTTTATTTTATTATAGTTCATTATAATTATTAGTTATATTTATAGTTATATAGTAGGAGTATATAGTATGGAATAATATACTATAATTGTTAATATATACTAGATTAACTACTAATATAATAGTACGTGGTATGGTCAACATAGATTTTTGTTAAATAGGGAACCGGGGCATTTATAAGATGAATATAGGAGATAGAAGGCTAACCATGGAGTATTCTAGGCATTGAAATCCATAACGTGAAGCGCATTGAGGCTTCTCTACCCTATATGTATGGCATTGGCCGCTCTACAGCGGCGAATTACGGTATAAGCTTGATGCATGTGGGATCGACCATGGTTTCAAAATTCGCACCGGCCAATTACCGCTTTCAACAGAAAATATAAACTAAACTTAACCGTAATATAAAACTATAATATCGAGTGAGAATGAACGCACATGATAATTTAAATTTAGTATGATCAGATGCGTCTTCTTGAAGAAAACCGTAGGGGTGAAAAAAATTTTTCCGATCCATAGAGAAGGTTGAACCATGCAACTAAAGTGCCGAAATCGGCGGAGGTGGGAAAGACAAGAAAATAAAAAATTACTTGGTTGGAATATATATACTATATATATATTATATAAGTATATTGTATATATATATTAGGGTGACAGTAAAAAATTGATGTAGGTATAATATTAGTTATATAATATAATAGTATATAGGTATATATATTTATATATAATATATCATAGTTATAGTATATATATATGTATATATATAATTATATATATATATATTAGTATATCATATGTAATCTCAGGCTTTGTCTACGGTATGTCGCTAAAAATACAACAACATTCAACACGCACGTCGCTCACATACATAAATGCGCAAGACATACATGTAAAAGCAATGTATAGAAGTGAAGAGGGGGATATGAAGACAAATCCTTTATTAATCCGGTTTTAAGCTCAAAAAATGTAGAGACTTTAAGAATCTTTTTCTGTCGAATGTTGAATGCAATTGGCAGGGGATAGGGTAACTAGAAGTTTTGATGGTGCAGGGTGATTGTTTGCTTGAGAATGCACAGTGTATTGAGAGTTAGCAGAATGTTTATCTGGGTGGTGAATAGTAAAACCCAGTTCTGTAAGAAACGCGCCGGGTGTTTTCAAGATCCTGAAATAAACTGAATGACCTGTTTAGATTCGCCACGTAGCGGAGCGTTGGCAAGTCCGCATACTTGTTTAACAAGTACTAGCTAATGAGGAGCCTTCATAATGTAGGGGGTATAGAATCTTTATGGCGAAATTTTTTGAAATACTAATACGTTATTAAATAGTACTCGAATATAACAGCGAGCAAATAGGAAAAGCATTGGATAGAGTGTGATTGAGATTTCTCACAAGTTTTGCGGTGCTAGATAAGATAAGTTTTGTTTAGGGAACGGGTTGGGACTTGAAATTTAAGTGCGGAAATGGTTAATTAAGAAAGTCTTACATCTAAGTTTTGTAATAGTAATAGTGATGGAAATGGTTGTCCAAAGCAAAATGGGACAGGTATTGTATTTCAAGATAGAAATTATTTTTCGGGAGGGGGGAGGTGAGGAGTAATAAGTTAAAGGCACGGGAAATTTTGATTTGTAACATTAGCATAGGTTTATTTGGTGGAAACGGACTAAAAAAATTTAAGAAGTGAGTAGACTGTAAGGTATTCTGTATAAAGAGGTGGAGAAGGTAGGATTTGGTTGAGAGTAAATTCAGTTGGGGAGTAATTCTATATATATAATATAATATATATAGTATATACATATATAATATAGTATGTATATTAATATATCTATATATAGTATATATATATAAGAGTATTGTATATATTATATATTATATATATGTAGTATACTCGTAACGTAGATCCTATATATTACTTATTAGCTTGTTGCGAACATTAGAATAATCATACCAACGACCGGTCAGCATGCCTAAATGTTTAATCGTTACCGCAAGGAAAGGGCTCATGATAAAAGCCTCCTAGAAATTGCCAAAGTAAATCTTATTATTCATTATTATAAATTATAATTTATATATTTTGATTCGTTATTATTATTATTATTATTATTATTGATTATTATTATTATTATTAATTATTTTTATTATTTTATTCATTATTAGTTATTATTATTTATTATTATTATTATTATATTATTATTCATTATTATTAATTATTATTATTATTTATTATTATTTTAATTATTATTATTATTAATTATTTATTTATGTTATTATTCTTATTATTATTATTATTATTTATTATTACTATTAATTTGTTATTTATTATTGTTATTATTATTTTATTGATTATTATTATTTATATTATTATTATTATTACTATTTATTATTATAATTATTATTATTATTATTATTATTATTATTATTATTATTATTATTATTATTATTATTATTATTATTATTATTATTATTTTTCTTTCTTAATAAATTATTTCAGGACTTGGAGGACTGGGTCGAAGGATCTGGAGAAGAAGGATTTATTTTCTTCAGTTTAGGGGTCGCGGTACTTACTCGCAGATTTTCTAGCAGAATAGTAAATAATAGTCATTTATTGTTATCACACTACTCCACACAGCATCATCACAGCATCCGCACGCACCAGCACCCGCACCAATAGAGGCTCCGGACAAGCCTTGTGTTAATGTGCTCATACGACTGATATAAATATAAGTAACGCATTTTTCAACAAATCCTAAATCGATTGTTGGTGAAATTTTCCAATTTTGTCTTCAGTTTGTGTTGATAATGAACGTCTATTATTATTGATTATTTATTATTATTGAATTATCTATTGATTAGGTTATTATTATTTATTACTTACTTATTTTATTATTATCTAATTATTATTTACTAATTTATCATTCATCTAAAACAGATAATAAAGGATTTATTATCATTAATATTATTTTATTTTGATTATTATTAATTAATTATTTTTATTGATTATGATTTTATTAAATTTTTGCTTGATTTATTATTATCTATATGATTAAGAAATATTTATTTTTTATCCATTTTTTTTACCATTTTTTTTTAATTTTTGCACTTCACAAAGTTGAAATAACGTTTGGGAACTCACGATAGACAAGGGTGAAAATCATTGGGGCTTGGAGATCTATTCTGAGCTTTCCTCCTCTTACGTGTAATATATATTAATAGTATATATAATATTATAGTATATATATATGGTACCTAGGAAATTAATTATATATAATATATAGTATATATAATAATATAATATTTGCAGATATTAGCCATAGAAATATACTACCGATACTTTACATCTCTACTCTCACGCAGTGCGAGTAAAGGTTGTTACGCGGCACTGCTGCGCGCGAGCGCGAATTTGGAATGAGCGGCTCAGTGGAGTGGTGTTGTCATGCAAGCACGCACCTGCCGTGCATCTAGTCCTAATGGTATGTTGTTTTATATTTTGTTCAATTTAACCCAATCATACTCCTTAATGGAAAAAATAATTTTTTACTAAATCTCATTTAAGAACATAAAAAAAAGTACACAACACTTGACTTAACAAAAGACAATGGCATTTATTGTTTAATAATATAATAAATGTTTATTTCTGATTTTTCCTTAGGATCATAAAATGCATTTCTCAGTTTTACCTAAACTTTTGTTAAAGTTTTTTTAATAAGTTATATATATATATATACTATATATAACTATACTATTATATTATATATATTATAATCATATATATATATAATAGTATATATTATATATTCATCATATATATTAATATTATATATATTTATAATATATATATATAGTTATTGATTTATATTATATTATATAATATTATAGTATATATATATATATACTATATATTATATAAATATTCTATATATATATATATTTTAATATATATAATATATATATATATATATATACTATATAGGTATTTGTATAAATAGTACTATATATATATATAATATATTATATATATAGTGTATATATATTATTATTATATATATATATTGTATATATTATAATATATTATATTTTATATCAGCCTTCAGATGTAGGGACACCTGTATCTCAAAAACTCGATAGCTACATAAACTGAATACATTTTTGAATCAGTGAACATTTAAATGCAGGAAGAATGAGAGGAAGAAATAAACATGAAGGGCGATAAAGAAAGTATGCAATAATAAATATGATATAGTGTAAGATAAGTTGCAATTGGAATATAGCCTTTTTTGATAGAACAAAATATAAAGAGGCGACGAATAAAGGTGAAAGTAGATAGTTCATAGGAGGTATAGAAAGAGGATTAGATAAATGTTTTTAGTACAGTAATGAGCAGGAATAGTGAAATAATAATGAAAGTAACCTAATTTAAACGCTACAAAACCTGTCTTCAATATTCTTCATTCACAAATAAAAGTTTGTAGTTCAACAAACAAGAAACGCATGTTTTGTCAAGGCCCTAATACAATGTCCAAGGCATAATATGTTGTTGCCAGCCGTTAAGGAAGCGTCATTATAACTAATAAATTATTAATATTCTAAGGTGTTATTAATAATTAATAAAAAAAATTGTTTTCCGGCATTAAAATGTTCGCTGAATTCAAAATGTTAATTCATATTTTTTTTTTGTAGCTATCCTGCGCTTTTGTAGATACAGGTATCCCATAATCTGAAGGCTGGCCATGATATATATATATATATATAATAATATATTATCTTATATATATATATATATATGATATATATTATATATATATTATATATTAGTTATATATATATATATATATATATAATATATATATATTATGTTCTTTTATTTAAACCAGGGGCAATACAGTAAAACTAGTCATTGGCATGTTGGTATGCTATCTAAGAATAATTGGTAACCTTACGCTAACAGATTGGCCTTCTTTCATTGTTGTAACGAGAAAAGAAGAATTAATTTTTAATTTTTAGACTATCCGTACCGTAAGCCAGCGGTAGTTCGCGGGCGGTCTGCCGGGTATTGGGGGCAACGTGTATCTCACACTACGGTATTGCGCTAATTGAAAAAAACAGTCATGAATTCTCTACCTTTTCACTCTACAACTTTTAAGTAGATACAATCAATTTAAACTGAAAATAAAATAAACTTAAATAATAATACTCATTTTATAAGCTTAAGTATGAAGCCCGAAAAAAATATATAAAATTTCTGTTTTCTTTTTTGTTAATTTGATCTAATTAAATTATATATGAATATTCAAATTAAAAAAAGTTTGTTTTTTTTCTGTTTCCATGAACAATTTATGGATCATAAAATTGCAATTTCCCAGTTTTACCAAACTTTACAAAGCTTAAATTTTTTATTTGCCTGGTTTAATAAAGTACCTATAATTATACTATATTATATATATTATATATATATTATAGTATATATATATATATATATATATATTATTATATATATAGTATATATTTATAGTATATATATATATATATATAACTATATATAATATATCTAGTATAATAAGCAAGGGTCTGTTATTAGATACCCAATCCGAAATGAATAAAATTAGTAAGCGGAATGATTGGGTATGATGCTATTCCATAGGCGATCAGAATTATTTACCCTATGATAAGATTGGGCCGTTCCTTTCATTGGGGTTATAAAGGGCAAGGGCGAAAAAAAAGAATTCAATTTTCAATTATTAGGGGGCACCCTCATCTTTAGGCGAGAATAAGCCGCTCACAGTAGTTCCGTGGCGGGTCTGCCCACATGTCATGGGGGGGGACGAAAGTGTATCTCACCCTACGTTATTGAGGTTAATTTAACTAAAAAAAAAACTGCTCAATGGCGCTCCAATTAATTCGGCTCTTAACAACTTACTCCGGTAGGATATACACTGCAAATTAACTGGGAAATAAATAGCCATAGCTTACTGCATTTTATATAAGCTTAGATTGGAGAAGTCCAAAAACATAGATAGTAATTTCTTTTTAATAGGGTTTTGTTAATATTAATTATTAAATTATATATGAAATTCCAGCATTTACTAATGTATTTCGTCGGGGTCTGTTTCTGTTTACAGATAAATTTTAGGATATAAAATGCATTTCCCAAATTCCCAGCTTTAAAAAGCTTAAATTTTTTATTGCCGCCTGGTTTAATAAAAAAGTACCAGTAATATATAATATACAGTAATATATATATATATATTGATATATAGTATAATTATATATATATATATATATATTATATGACTATATTATATATATATATATATATTATATAATATATATATTATAGTATAGATATATATTATATATTACAATAACTTTATTATATAATATATTAGTATATATATATATTATATATATATAGTATTATATATAATATATATATTAATTATATATATATATATATATATATATTGTATATATACTATATTATGTATAAATATATATATATTATAATATATATTAGATATATATATATATTTTATATATATCTATTATATATAATAATATAGTATTATATATATTATATAGTAAATATATATAGTATATATATTATATATCTATATAGTATATATATATTATTTCGCGGCTATTTTTCACTTTTTCTACGAATTAAGACATATTCGGACGAGTTTTTTTTTAATATAGACTTAAATGTAGAAATTGTGAAGCTTTAAAAAATGTTATGTGACGTGTTCTTTACATTATTATATATATATTTTATATGATATGTTTATGTATATATATAAAGTATTAGCTTTATTTAAGTGATATTTAGTATTATATCTATTAAATTTTATACTATATATTATATATATATATATATATATATATGACGGATATATTATATAGTGGTATTACAAATAAATGTATACTTTGATTTTTCCAATATATACTTTGTATAATGTTTTCTTGTGATCCGTGTGGGGCCTTCGCCCCCGCCCGTCTACTCTGCTAACCGCAGGATTAATGCAACCTTTCTTCTCACCTCTGCCAAACTCACATTCTCTCCTCCAGGCTTCCTTTACTGACTCAATTCATCTTTTTCTTCGGTCTCAGCCAGCCGTCGATTCCCAACACACTCAGGACTATACATCCGCTTAATCAGCTGACTGATTATCCATCCTTTCCCACATGACCAAACCATTTTCAATGTACCTCTTCATTCTCATAGCCATCCTCCTATCACTCTAAAAGTGACCTTTCTTTTGCAATCAATGTATCTCTGCAGCCGCTCGGCGCACTCTTTCAACTACAAATAGCCCATGCATTATCTTCTCCTACAACACCCGTGTAAACTAATTCTCCTATAGGTTTCCTACAGTTTCCCTTATTTATCGCCTTTGGCCGCTTATTTAAGGGATTATTAATGAGAATCTCGTTCCAATCCTCTGTAAGAAGCTTTTGTTATAAACACATCTATTTCCAGTTCAATGCATAAATCTCGCAATTATTGTCATTTCACTAGTAATTTCTACTTTCAATAAGTGCTTAAGCAGATTTACCACCTTCTTTCAACTTTCTCACTCTATATAAATGACCTCCTCGCTCTAATTTGCAATCATCCCAACAATATCTTATTTCCTGTCTTTCTTAATACCATCAAACATAATACACACACACATTTATCTCTCGCCCTCTTTATACTCACTTGGCATTGTTACTGTCAGATTCTCTTTCGAATCTTTTCTCTACTATACTCTCTCCTAACGTACTCCTGCACTCTCCTACTCGACCGTTTAGTCTTTTCATCAGTTTACGACGGTCATCCCGCCAGCCTTCTATTTCATTTATTTCTAATGAAACGATCTTCTTTATACTCTGATTCTTTACCTTTTCGCAAGATTCCTTCAATAGAAACTCGTCTTCTGACTCGACATTCGCTTGCAAGTTACTGCTCATGTCATCTCTTCATCCAAATACTTGTGCATTTAACAGCATTTTTGTTTCGTTTCTAGGTGGCTGCAAATCTCTGTTGTATTTCTCTATTTTTTCCTGCCCAGCGATGATAATTCTATGTCATACTCCCGGTTTTCTTTTGGACTATTCGATCTATTAGTGAGATCTTGTGCACCATTCTCAGAATTCCATATCCTCTTATTTAGTTTTAATCCTTATTGTGGCATCACATCATTCTTACCTGTTCATTCCACCAATTCACTATTAACATTCTCAATTCCTACTTTAGCACATCCCAATACTTCTCTTTTTCATACTTAACAAGAGGCTTCATTTCGTTGCGTCCAGATCCATGATTTCAGTTTTCATGCTTGTTCACGATTCAACTGATTTAGTTTGGCAAATGTTCCTCACATGACTTTTTCGCTTAACAGCCTTGATATATCAATTAGCTTCTCACACTTAAAGATTTTTCCACTTTCTTCCTTATTCTTTCCTCTCTATCTCATGTCCCCTTAGACTTGACCTCTACATAAACACACAGATTTAGTATGTGATATGACCATTCCCCAACAGTTCACTGATTTAGCGTTCTTCACATACTTCAAAATCTCCTTCTTCAGCAACACAAAAATCAGTCATACCTGTTCACGTTCGATACCAGATCTCTATACCTTACCTAACCTTTCGTATACTTATGAATACTAAATCTGGTGCCCGAAGAAAGTATTCCTACAAAATACACAGTAACTTCTCTCTTCCACAGAATTTATCACCTCCTACTCATTTTTCATTATAATCCCGCAACCCCAAGGTATTTTTATTTATTTCCCTTTATCTATGTCACTAAACCATTTAAGCCGCCCAGCACAATCAATTTGAAGCCCTACTCACCTTACTCACCCCGTTCACAAACATCATTGCAGGATTATCCCAAAAAGTTACAAGTTCTCTTCTCAACAATCACCCTCAGTTGGAACCATATGGCTTAGGAACACCACAACGTTATAATTTGTCCTCAATTTCATTTTAACTATTTTGAATTCTAGTACTCAAATAATACAAAATCCGATGATGTCTCTCTTGTTGCCACGTGTTTGTCATCAGAATCAACAACTCCGTCCTCTCCCCTCGGTCATTCCTCTCTGCTCCTATACACACACTAGCTGATTTCACCTCACATCACTACAACTTCACGAGCTTCACAACACACACACAACTGGTGTATTCACACACACACAATCACACACATATATATATTATATATATATATTATATATATATATATATATTAATATGGTTACTATATATATATATTATATATATAAATTATATTATATAGTATATATATTAAATATTAAGTATATGATTATTATTTATATATATATATATATATATTAATATGTATATATACTATAATATATATTAGTTATTTTATAATTATATATATATATATATATATAATTACTATATTAGTATAGTATATTAGTATAATAGTTAGTATATAGTATATATATTATATATATATTTATATATATAGTTATTATATAGGTAATAGAGTTAACTTAACGCCCAACGACGAACGGGAGCTCGGATGCAAAAAAACAATTTCACAGGTAAAAATCTATGATACTGTAAATGATGGTTTTAGGGGGCGAGAATGAAATTTTTTTTTTCCTGAGCCTGACCTAACCTTATGCGCGCTCTAAAACTTAACTTTAACCTAACTTAATATTACTTAACTTAACCTAACTTAACCTAATTTCGCCCCTACGGACATTAATATAAAAAATATATCTATCTTGCGGCCGTATAGAACAATCTATTATATTGCTTATCATCAGAAATGCTACTCGTAAAATCTTTTTTTGATACGTAACGCCTCTCGTTCCGATGATGGGCGTTAAGTAACCTCATCTTCTGACTCCATAAGTATATAACTACAAAAATATTTATAGTAAGGTATAACATAATTTACAAGAATATAATATTTATATATTGTTACATGTATTAAATATATATATTATATTATAATTTATAATATTATATATATTATAATATAATACGGTAATACCTTATCACCCTTTGACTGCCCATCACGGAGGGGTCATAACCGTCGTCAAAATAAACTCGCCGGCGCAACCTGTCCCCAGAGATCTATCAAGGATGAAATGCTCAGTATTTGCTCTGCGTTTGAGATGTTATTACAAACAAAGAGAGAAAAAGTGTAGATGTGCCCTTACGGTGAACCTGGTTACGGTTTTGACAGATATTTGTGTGTGGTGGTTTTTAGGTTGAGGGGTATGGTGTGTTTTGCGAAGATATTTTAAGTTTTAGGCGCTGGTGACCGCTCTTAACTTACTTCGGGTCAAGGTATGCTGTTGGTTCTTGGTAGTGAAGTTGAAATGATGGTTTGTCTTGGATGTTGGTGGGGGTTTTTGCTTTAAATGTTTGGTTTGGTGGCTCTCCTCTTTTAAGTAGTAGTTGTTTGTTACGTCGTGTGATTTGTATAATGTATGTTTCATAATGTTTTGATGGAAATGGAATGTACATAAAGCTTTAGGAATAAAATCTATATTAAAGAAATATATTAAAACTTGAAAACAAAGAGTGCCTCATATATAATATACGGAATATATATTATATAATATTATATATATATATAATATATATATATAGGTATTATATATATATATAATCAGTTATATTACAGTAATAGTATATATGTATAATTATATATGTATATTATACTATATATTATATATATAGGTATTATAACTATATTATAATATATATTATATATTATTATATATATATTTATACTATATATTAAACCTTCATGAGGGATATATATATATTATATATATAGTATATAGTATATATATAGTTTATATATAATATAGTATATATGTATATATTATTATATATGATATGGTTATTATTATATTATATATTGAATTTATGATATAGATAACTAAAATATTATATCGATAAGATTTACCCTGTATACATTAAATAAAAATAAAATATAAACCTGTATATATTATATATAGTTAGTTGATTGTTAATTGGGCCAAATCATTGTGTGAAATGTGGTCCAATTAAGATGCTCTCTTCAATAAAACTAAGTTGAAAATAGAGAAATAAAATATCATTTCTTTAATAAACATAAATAGACTCTTTCTTATAATCAAACTTAATGAAAGACCATGCAACATCTTAATAAAATATACCTTACACCTATTATTATTATTACCTTATACCTATTCACTATTTAAAAATACTTTCATTCATACATATATATTTATGTATTTTATATAATGGATATAGTAGTTGAAAACGTGATAAGAAATCTATAGAAGGAAACTTGGTGTCCCAAGAAGTCTAGCATACAAATATTTATACACTTCTTTTATGATTCCAAGAATAAAAGAGAGTACAAACTTACCAAGATGAGGCATCTCAGCCATATATTGTTAATAAACAGCAAATGAATTTGGAGAATAATCCAAGTGCATATAACCATAGTATAAATAGATAAACATCTAGTAAGGTAAACCAATGCTAATATTTTCTGATTGACTCTGATGTTGCCTTGTCTATAGTAAATAGCCAAAATAAATTTCTAAATTAGCTTTCATGAAAGAAGTTTTTTTTCCTTTTAATCATATACATTATCTTGAATTCATTTTGTTTTATTATTATACTTATTTAATAATATTTATTTATGAAACAAAGTATGTTGTTATAAATTTTTAACCTCTTTAATTATCGCCCAATTTTAAGACAGCATATATACTAATATATAGATTATATATATTATTTATACTTTATATAGTATTATATATTATATTAGAGTATATATATATATATATGTAGATAATATATATATATATATACATACGTAGATTTAAAGTTATACAACTGGTTTTTAATGTGTTTTTCCAGTTGTTATTTTTTAAGTGTACAATAAAAATCAGTGGCATTTACACTTAACAGTACATATATTGTTATTTAATCAAAGAAGATAGAAGAATAAAATAACCATAAGACAGTATTGTATTCATTGTTATTGAATATTATTTATTATTATCTATTATTATTATTTTTCATTATTATTATTATTATTATTATTATTATTATTTATTTATTATTTGATTTATTATTATTATTTATATATATTAATAAACACTATACAATTTATAAAAATTATGTCAATTATATAATTTTCATAATTTTAATGTTATTATAGTATAATTCTTTAAACCTTTAAATACGATTAAATAATTTTATAGTAAATATATATATAGTATATTGTTTTTCCCGCACCTTCAATGTTGGTAAACTAGGCGTGTTACCACCTGACCGAACGGTGAAGTTTACAAGAATAATCATCGTATACTTCTGAACAGAAGATTTGGGTGCCGATGAACTATATTTTCTGTAATTAGGGTATATATTATTCAAAAATTATATAATTATTAAATTATATATATAGTCGGTAAATAGTTGGTAAGTATAGCTATATAGTATATGTTATAGTATATCATCCTAGTATAATAATCCTATATAATAGTATATAGTATATAGGTGGGATAAGATAACTGTAGGAGAATTGGGTGTTAAGAACGACTGTTTGTAAAAAGAATAAACAAATATTTTGAGGTCAAAAAACCGTGATAGGACTAAGGTCACAGTGAACGGCCTTGGTTTCCCGTTTTGAACTTTCTGTAAGTTATACTTAATATATACAGGGCTGCTTATTTATAAAGAACTTTCTTTTAGATTTTAGCGATCGAAATACTTGTATTTTGCACATATAGTTAGGAAGTGATGTATTACTACGGATGTTTTTACTATCCTCTGGCTATCCACCAATGATTAATCGATTCGCAGTATTAAAGAACAAAATAAATCTTGTCTGGTGAAAGTTTAATTCGGAGTTAGCGATGTCTCAAAGAATTCTGAGAATATATTTTCTTAATATTCATTAGATATTATTCATATCATATACTGAAAGAAACGCATACGAAATTCTGCCGGAAGATGAGACCGACATATTTGATTATATCTTGTCTGTGAGTTGTATATCTCTTTTTATTCGAAATTTTGGTTAAGGAAAAAAGCGATGATCCGACACGTTTTAATAGTAGATCGAGGTTAACATAGAATCGACTTGGAATTTAGGTTTATATCTATTAAAATTGAGATTGTTCCTTAATGCGATTAAAAAAGTTAACTTATACCGCAACATTTAACAAAATTCAAAGGTGTTTTGTTCAAAAATGAAAACTGCATAAAAGGTGGTTTTGGGTATGATGTGCAAACGATGAATATAGTAAAATGTTACATATTTGGCATGTGGATTAGGTAAGTTATCGCCGATTTTTTATTATACTAATTTTTTTATGCATGATTCAAGAGGAAATTTACCGTGATAGGGCTAGAGTTAGGAAATAAAAAAGATAACTTTTTCAAATAGAAAATTTTATCTATATTAAAGATGTTTTAAACTATTTTAATATACCACTTCTGAAAATATTTTTTTATAGTACTCGCATACAGCATAGAGAAATATTTAATCGAACGCGATATTTTTTATTATTTAAGATGAAATGTAATAAAATATTTTGATATTCTTCTTTACTGATTTTTTTGTTTTTTAAAGCAGGTAGTCAAGATATTTCATTCTAAAGATTTCAGGTAATAAAAACATATTTGTATTGTTCAATTTCCGAGTCATTCCGACAAAGATTATGTGCTTAATATTCAAGAATGTCGAGGTCCTTTTTTCACAAATACCAATGAAAACTGCAAAGAGTTCAAAGAATACCGTTATGAGAATAACGGCTCGAAGTAACTTTATATTTTAGATTTTCGCCAAATGCTGTGGCATTTTATTTTATTGTTCGATCCAGATCGTATGAAAATTTATAAAAATATTTGGAAATCTTTGGTTTTCTGTCACCTACTTTGCAAACTATAACATTTACTAATTCCCTTAATAAATAAAAGAATAAAAATGTATCGGTTTAATTTGCGGTTCTTATGAAGTCTAGTTAACGTTAGTTTTCTCTAAATTGGGAACTATGTGTAAGTGATGGTAATTATTATTATTATTATTAGTTATTATTATTATTATTATTATTATTATCTACTTATTATTATTATTATTATTATTATTATTATTATTATTATTATTATTATTATTATTATTATTATTATTATTATTATTATTGGTTATTATTATTATTATTATTATTATATTATGGTTATATAATTAATTATTCTGATTATATTTACTACTATATTATTATTATTAATTATCATTATAGCTATTATTATTATTATTTTATATAATTATGTATTAATTATTTTGATTATTTGCGTAAACCCTTTATTCCAATTGTTATTATCTCTTAATATACTATACTCACTCTTCACTATTATCCCTTACTTCCCCTTCTCTTATTTCTTGTTAACTTTTTGTTATCAACCAATTATTAAATTGTAATAAAGGAAGGTATCTTATCAGGGCCTCACCTGACATCCAACCGGTTATTGCGAATAAGTAACCTCATTTCAGATATAAGGGTAAAATGGACTCATAATTTTTTATAAGATTTTGCAGTATTGTTGAAGATTGTAAAAATGTATTCCTTTCTTATAATTTAAATTATTATTTCTCTTTACTGAATTATAGAAAATAGGTTTAATCTATTATTATTATTTTTTATTATGTGATATATATTATTATTTTTTGCATTATTATTGATTCATTATTATTATTGATGGTATTATTATTATTATTATTAATTAAACTTATTTTATTATTATTAGAGTAATATTATTATTAATGTATTATTATTAGATTATTATTAATTTTTATTATTAGTATTGATTATTTTATTATTATTATTATTGTTTATTATTATATTATTATTATTATTATTGGATTCTTATTTTATCTATTATTATTATTATTATTATTATTATTATATTATTAATAATATTATTATTATTATTAATTATTTGATTATTGTTTATTATTATTAATTATTATTATTATTCATTATTATTATTATGGTATTTATTATTATTATTATTATTATTATTATTATTATGATAAGTGTATTATTATTATGTATTATTATTATTATTACCCTAATTACATTATATTTATTATAAGTATTTAGTAGTTATTATTCATTATTATTATTATTAATTATTTATTATTATTATTATTATAATGTATTGTTGTTTTTAATTCACAATTATTGATTTATTTTATTATTATTATTATTATTATTATTATTATTATTAATTTTTATTATTAATTATTATTATCTATTAAATTATTATTAATATTATTATTCATTATTATTATTATTATTAAATTATTATTATTATATTACTATGGTTTTTAAGTATTATTATTATCTATTATTATTATTATTATTATTTATTCTTGATTATATATTATTATTATTATTATTACTTATTATTAATTTATTATTATTATCTCACTCTCATTGTTTTATTTTGGAATTTATTATTATTTTTATATTAGTATAAGTGTATTATTATTATTATTATCGCTTAATTATTATTATTAGTAACTTCTATAAACGAGTCTGTGCATCTATAATGAAAGAGGTGTATAAACTTAAATTCACTACATTGGAAAAGTATCGTGGAAAAAAAATGAGAGAGTGAAGAGGTCCAGTAAAAATCAGTAACTGACTGCTGCAACCCATTTGAGTTTAATGATATCAATTGTACGGATATAAATAAACAAAGTAATTTTATTTTGCACAAATTATATATATATTCTGTATAATATATATATATATATAGGTAGTGGAGTATATATATTATATAATATATATTAATATATATATATAATAGTATATATATATAATATAGTAAGGATATCATACTAGTAAATTCACTATAATTATATAGTTGTTAATATATATATATATAGGGTCTATATATAAACTAATATTATATTATATATATATATAATATATTATATCACTCTCTATATATATATATATATTTATATAATATATATATTAATATATTATATATATATAATATATATATAAATATATATTTAATATATATTCATAAATATACTATATAATTATATTATAATATATACGTATATATATATAACTATATATA
>JABUQX010057411.1:0-2500 GCA_015478945.1 Trachelipus rathkii
GAATGGGGGATTGGCTTGAGTCTGTGGAAAGAGAAATTATTTAGGTGTGATTAATAAGCAGTAATTTGAAAAGTAGCTAATATGTTTGAAAGCAATGGAAGAAGTAATAGGATGCTGGGTATAAATAATCGCAATGCGTTGTTTAAGAGCAAGGAAGTTATACGTAACTGTATATAACTATGTTAGGTCAAGCTAGAGTTATTGTGCAAAGTTGGGACGCTATTTAAAAAGACTTAGCTATGCTAGGAGAGTGAACGTAGAGCAGCAGGACTGATTTCTAGTTTTGAACAGTAAGAGCTATGATGGAGAGGCTGGAAGGACTAGGGATATTTCTGTAGAAATGTTATTTCTCAGAGGGGACAAGGATACAAGCAACAAAATATTTCGCTCTATTGATAATGAGTGACCAATAAAACTCATAGTAAGCAGGACGGAAACAGGGCATAGCAAGAAATTAGAAGAACGCATGCATCTCTTGAAAGAAGCATTCATGTCAGTAAGGTTGTTAAATTTTGGAGTGGTACGCAGAGAGGTGTAAGTGCCAACTCGAATTGCAAATTTATGAAAGGATTGGATATGGTATTGGTTTGGTATCCATATAATATATTTTGATTTAGGCCAATTGGCGGTTTTTAAAGTTAAGTTGTTATTAAGGTTAAACTGCATGTAATTACTATAAAGTTATTAAAGCTTGTAGTGTGGTTGCATGTACTTAGCTATATATTTTTTCTTTTGCTGTAGGCTTGTGAATAGTATGTAGTTTATTGGACAAGCCCTAGGGTGTCTGTGGATGTTGTTTTTGTTTTATTGCTTTGACTGGGTGGGTATGGGATGCGGTTTCTGATATCAATTTGAGTACCGCCCACCATCTCCCAGAATGGTGTCTGCAATGGCGACAGCCGATGGAAGTTCGTCTTGGGTAAATGTGGATTGGGGTGGTTCTATTTGTGGCAACTGTGATAATTCCTGCAATTGTGTTTTTGAGAGATTCTGGTAAGTTAATTTTGTGTTTGATTTGAGAGTGCTGAACCATCGCCTGGTGATGCGCATAGTTTAGGCTTGTTCTATAGGAGTTGTTTTAATAAGTAGTGGGAGTGTGTGTTTCTGTCGTTTGAAGTTGTGTTGAGAAAGGGGTCCAGCGGTGTTTAGTTTCTCGTTGGTTGGGGAAGTAATTTGGTTTGATGTGGGGGAGACGTCATGTGAGGTCAATAGGTAAGACCTAATATTTTTGGGTTTGGTTTAATGGCAAAGGGGTTGTTTGTTCGGGTGATTATAGGTAGAGGGAGGATTGGGTGGGACGGTCGTATTAAAGTGTGATGGAAGAATTTTAATGGGAGGATGCTGCATGTCTGTTATAGAATTAACCAATTTTCTAAGTAGATTTAGAAATAGTTTCCTGGGAACTGTTTGTGCGTGGCCTATTTTCGCGTGCCTGGGTGTTGAGAAATAAGACTGCTTGTTCCCGTCGCGTAAGCTAATAAGCGTTGTGGATTGTGTGGGTGCGATTTGGGGTAACATCTGCTGTGAAAGGTGAACAAAAATGGAGAGAGAATGGCGCCTGTCGGACACGCATTTTGTAATTTGATAGAAGTGAGAGGTTGTTTTTTGCATAAAACCTAGCGAAATCGGTTATGTGAGGAAATTTGGAGAGCCTTTTTTTGTTATTATGTTTTTAGGGGGGAAGTGGAGGAATTTTTGAATAAGGATGTGTGAGGGGACGGTGTCGAATGCTTTGTTTATGTCTATTGCGGTGAGTATAGATCTGTGGGAAGGGGTTGTTGAAGCCATTAATGATGTGTTGTGTGAGGAAGGTGAGGGCTGTTGTGGTGTAAAGCGTTGTTGCTTTTGAATCCGTGTTGGGAAATCTGGGAGACGTAGATGGGGTGGGAAATTTGTTTTAGTATTAATTTCTTAGCATTTACTATGGACGCAAGCAGAGAAATTGGGGCGGTAGGATTGAGGGCGAGTTACGGGTCTTTTTTTTGGTTTGAGTTTAGGGGGATTATGAATGGCTTGTTTCGAGATTGGGTATGTAGTTAAGTTGCAAGCTTAATTGAAGATTTCTGTGATTAAGGTAGGATGCTTTTTCTCTCCTAGCGTGTTTTTATGGTGTAGGTTATATAGTTGAGTCGACCTTTGCTGTTGAATTTAAGGGTTTTCAATATGGTTTCTTATATAATGGTTGGTTGTGGATGATGGGGTGGAAGGTGTGGTCTAATTTGAGTTTGTCTGAGTTTTTTTTTTATGCTTTGCCTATTATCAGGGGTGGGTTTGGTTTCCGGGATGATGTTGCTATATGTTATATCAAGTACTTTCTGATTGTTGTTTTGGGGAAGGGGAGGGAGTTATTGGGTGAAGATGGGGATTCGTGGATTGTGGGGGCTTTGTTCTGAGAGTTGTTTTAATTTCTGATGAGTTGCATAGTTTCTTATGTTCCATATGCGCGAGATATTTATTCATTATAGTTTCTGAACTTTATTGGATAGTGTTTGGGTGGTTA
>JABUQX010057411.1:10000-23070 GCA_015478945.1 Trachelipus rathkii
TAAGTTAATAACCATTTGTAATCTGCAAAACAGCTAAAGCTATCTTCGAATTTAACATTTAATTCCAAGATTGTTAGGGAGGTTTTTGCAAGATATCAAACTTTATTTGTAATGACAGAAATTGAGGAGCTAACATCCCGTCTGATGGTGCCAGACTAAGACAGCTGTTTTTATCATACCGAGGTAATGTAAGAGCTTTTTTCTTCCTTTCTCTTGTGCTCTGTTCCTAGTTGTGGTCCATAGGGTGTGGTAAATAGAAGTCTCAATGTGATTGCTTTAGAGCTATTATCTTCAATGAAGGAAAAAAGGAGTTTAATCATGCAATCATCCTTCATGCATTCTGCATCTCATTATTGCAATCTTCTTAATGTTAATTGTGAATTCATCTTCTTTTTCAGCAGAAGCCCCTCCTTGGGTCCTCATACACCTTGAGATGATTGAACTATGCTATTCGTGTTCTATGCGGTCACCGAAAACATATAGTAAGCATACAACTAATTACCTGGCTCCTCCTCTCCACCCAGTTATCATCGTGTTTACTAAACGGCACCGCACCGGCTAGCAACGGTGCCGGCAACAATACCTCCAGTGATTCCATTTGCTCCTGTCATATAAATCTTCTTTTTATCTCTATTTCTTTCCATCTGTTCTCGGCCTACACACGTCTGGTGCTTTTCTGTCAGCTCCGGCTCCAGCCCGGCTCCGGCTTCAATGCCCCGCGTCTCATTTGAATCCGTCATATGAGAATTCTTAATCTCCTTTCTTGCTCTGCTTTTCCTTCCTTCTCTGCCTCCATCTTCTCTGTTTGCATCTTCTGGCTTTTCTATTTTTTTTTCAATGGGGACCCTCCAGTGGGACTCCCAAACTCATTTGTGCTGTTAAACCCTCAAATATGTTCGGAAGTTGCGAAACGAAAACTAAACATATCTCTTTTGAGTTGATCATGTACCGGAGCCGAATTCCAGTCTGCTCCGGTAATCCCCCCACCAAGCTCCGGCCCGGTGTCATGGTGGTGGCGGCACTAATTTAAAAACTTACTACTCAATTTAATTCGTTCTGCTTCTATTTTCTTATCTCTTCTAAAGTTTCAACCTTCTAAGCCCTTCTTCCAGGTTTTGGGGCTAAGGCCTCCCTTCCCTCCTTGGACGTGGCGGCGGGAAAAACCTCAGGCCAGGAGGTCAGCCCCTTCACTAACCACGGTGGCAGATTTTGAAATGGTATACCGTTAACTGAGAAAACCTTTAAAAGTCTAAAATATTACAACCAGGCACCGCAACAACGGGTGCCAAATGCCTTAAGGGGATGCCCGATCTCACTCGCTAATACTGTGATCGATTCGAGACCCTCCTAACATATGTGTTTAGATCACTATGCTCGGAACATATATCTTGAAAATTGAAGAAAGAATGTGCTCGATAGGTGTTAGAGCGGGTGTCTCCGCACCAACTAACACTGCATTCGCATCCTCCTCCCGATTCCTCTCAACAACACTCCTCGGGAATCAAACTCGAACAGACCTCAAAACATTCAATCGACACAAAAATACTCGGTGCGTGATTCCGTGAACGTAAGATTGTGTTATTGGCTAGAAGTTGCTTCAGAAAGGGGGGCGGGGGTACTTAACTCATACCTGAGGGAATGATGCCGATTTCCATTAAAAACCATCAGAATCGATTCCTCACACCATCGATTATGTAGGTATTGCACCTGACTCGGGCAATCTAGCTCAATATTAATACAGTGCTACAAGCTAGACGAACCAGCTGAGCCAGCTAACTGGGCTGTGACGTTACTTCTATCCGCGGTTCAAATCCTCATGGATACTACTACTACTATAATTAGCAACCAAATAATTGAAAGCACTCAATATTTGTCAGATTATTATATAAACATGTTGAATAATAATAATAAAATATATATAATAATAATAATAATAATAATAATAATAATAATAATAATAATAATAATAATAATAATAATAATAATAATAATAATAATAATAATAATAATAATAATAATAATAATAATAATAATAATAATAATAATAATAATAAAATAAATAAATAATAATTAATAAATTAATAATAATAATAATATATAATAAGTAATAATAATAATAATAATAATAATAATAATAATAATAATAATAAAAGGGAGAGGATTCCTTGAAAATATTTGTGCATCTTTTATAATAAGGGTCTCGTTAAATCAAAATATTACTACGGCTTGAAATTTTTGGCAATAATATTTTAGGACGAAATCGAGCGTCCAGGTGAATCACGGATGCAAGTGGACGTCAAGGCGTTTCAGGAATTGGCGAACATTATAATTGGGCGTAATTCCTTTTGTTTCAATCTTTGTTCAGAAAGACTTGTTTAGCTTATGCGCAAGTATAATACAAAGTCTTGCTTGCATTTATTTACGGTATTTCATTTACATTTTTAATGAGAAAAGAAATCGTTTAAAATTTATTTTAATATTTCTAAAAACATAGCTTGTTGACATTGCTTGCTCTTTTAGACCCTTAGTAAGGAAAGCAGAGTTTTTATTGTTTATTGGATAGAAGAGTGAAAAGAAATTTGATATGTTTTGATATTAATACGAAAGCTTAGTTAATTTATTTCCGAAATAAATGAAAATTTATAAAAATAATGGAAATTTAAATAATTTCTTGCTGTGGAACTTATTATAATATGTAAAATTCTTATATGAGCACACTCTCTGAACGGACATTCTTACGAGTAATAAACATCATTATGCAACAGAAACGCGTAAAATATTTTATAAAATAAAAACGTGTTAAATGCAAACATTAGTTGAAGATGAGCTACTCCCGTGAAACAAATGGATGTCAATGATTTAAATTTATAAAATATTAAGTGTTAAATCAAATGATCTTTTAGAAAATGAGGATGTGGAAACGAATTACGGAGAAAAGACTTCAGCAATTAGAATATTCAGACCAACCCTGTCTGACCGAAAGCTACCACTCGAGCTTTATCATATTTCCAGCTTTCTGTCTCTTTTGAAATGACAATTGTGGTTCTTTTTTTAAACAAGGTCCAATTCAAACGCAATTAATTAAACAATGCATATTATTTTATTAATAATAATAGTATTTATAATCGTTAAATATTGGTCGAAAGAAAGATTCTGGAATTAATTCTTATAACAATGAGGCTATGTTTAATTGCAAACAAATTTGTCCAATGGAGCAGTATATATATATATAATACTATATACTAAATATATATATATACTAATTATATACTAGTTAATTAATATATATATATATATATATAATATAAATATAACTATATTATATATACTCACTACTATTATATTATTTGGGTATAAAATATATATGTATAGTCCAATAATATTATATATTATATCCAGCTTAACCGTAGTATATATACTATAGATATAATAAGATATATATTAAGCTTTCTATAGATAAGGATTTTGGATATAATTATATCTATATATCCATAAAATATTTTCCCGCCTATATTCTTATAATACTTATAATTGCTATATTTTATTTTTTCTTATTATATATTAATTATATCTATATACTGTTAGTATTACTACATATACCGTACTACCGATATATATATATATAGTATATACTATATAATCGTAGACCTATAAAAGAATAGATAGTAATATATTAATATTTATATATTTATACCTTAAATAATAAGTATATATCTATACTAGTATATTTATATATATTATATATTTTGTAATTATATTCTTAATATCAGATATTTATACTAATCTATATATATATATATATACATATTAGTATATTTAATTTAAATATATATATATTTAAATATATTATATATATATATACATTAATATATATATAATATATAGGGTAATAAGTAAATCTATATGATATATATATATACTATATATATTAATATATTTATATATATATAATATACTACTATATATAATAGTATATATATATATATTAGATATATATGTATATATTATAGTATATATATAGTTATACCATATTATATAATATAATATATTACATTATATAATATATAATAAATATATATATATATACGGATAATTATATATCACTTTATATATAGTATGTATAATATATATAATATATAAGTATATATATAGACTATATAGTATATAGACGGTGCTTCTTTATATAATATAGTAATATATAATATCATATTATTATTTTCGTATTATATATATAAATATATATATTATTATATGTTACTTATATATAAATTCATATATATCATATTATACATACAACTAAGTAATGTAGTAGTTTATGTATATATATATATACTGATATATATATTAGTGATGGACATGACATTCGCATCCGCATTTGCGCATCCGCATCCGCATTTGCCGATCATCTCCTCGTCGGCTGCTACCGCGCCATCCGCATCGCATCCTCGGCGTCGATATATCTGCGGGCTGTAGTGTGCTGATTTCAATTTGATTTTAGGATTAAGATGCCAATATAAAATAAATATTTAATTTGGCATCTTTATCATGGAAGTTTATGGGAATAATTGTAATCTTTGATTTCGATTTATGCATACTCATTATATACTATATATTATATACTTATTACTATAAAATACTGACTATACATTATCTGGATATATATTTATATATATAGAAAAGACAATATACATAGTTATAATCCTATATATACATATATTATATCTGTATTTAAATTGCGTATGTTATAATTTAGATATAATTATATAGGTACTTAAAATATATATATTATTATATATAAATAATAAAATATACTATAATAATATAATATACATATAATAACTAATATTTATATATATTATTATTAAAAGGTGGTATAGTTATATATATAGAATATTACATTAATATAAAGTAGAGCGCGAAAAGAAAATTGTGTGTTTTTCGAAAAGTTAGTATAATATATATATATAATATATAATAAATATTTATAATTATATATACCTATTATTACTATATATACAATATATAGTAAAGATAAATAGTTGCCCAGTCCGCACTCCACTTTCTAATTCTTATATGAATGAATAGAGATATTATTAGGCTTAGTGGGGAGTGTTGATAGCCGAAGGTGGTTATCAATTTCTGACAAACTGACAAACATCCCGGTGGAGTTTGTCTATTGTTTAGTTTTATGTTTGTTTATCAATTGGAATTTTTGCATTTATTCGTTGCATTTCTCATTTTTTTTTTTGGTTTTTTTTTTATTTTTAATAATATTTTTTTGATTTGATAATTTTATTATTTTTATATTTGATAACATATCGAAGATTCGTTTTCACCGGAGGAAAACGGGAATCTGAGTTGATAATTCTCCTCAACATATGCATTTCTGAATCCAACGACTCCGGCAACGACTCCGACTCCGATTATAAATCGATCCGCTCCGGTCGGACGCGGTGGCGGTTATGGTTCAGCTCTGGCTCCGCGCGGTTTGGTTCAACTCCGGCTCAAGTCGCTTTCAGTCAATAAGGTGTGTATGTTTATTATTATTATTATTATTAATATATTATTTATAATTAGTATTATTATATATTATTATTGATTATTATTTTTTATTATTCGTTAGGGTATTTTTAAGTCATTATTATGTTAACATTTACACTCGTAAATATCATTATTATTATTATATTTTATTATTATTATTTATTATTATTATTGATTATTTATTATATTATTATTTATTATTATTATTTATTATTATGTATTATTATATTATTATTAATTAGTAAAATAGAAGGATAAAAGAAAGAAATGTGAAGTTGAAAAATCTTAAACAAATACTTAAAACTCACATAAATGAAATATATATATAATATATATATATATATATATATTGTTTGCCTTTCTCTTGATGAATCATGTCTCTTCATATTTATATTTAGTTTGATATAATAATTTACATTTTTAAATATATTTATTATTATTAAATATATTATATAATATAATAAATATATATAAATATATACATAATATATGTTCGGTAATACACTTTAATAATAAATATTACTATATAAAAAGAAAAATACATTTTTAATTTTTTTTTATTTTTTTTATTTATTTTTTAAAACTTTATAGTAAATAATAAATTTTTAATACAATTTTGAATTAAATTCTTAAATAATAAATAGAAATTAAATCCTATCAGTATTTATATTCAACTATAAAAAAAGAACACTAGAGTTTCGCATACTTATATAGGGAAGAGGATTCCTCTGAACCGAAAGGAATTGTAGCGCCGTGTTTTTTTTAATAGTGCTCTTCTATTAGCGTGTATTCGCACTTCTTTAACCTTTTGTCATAGTCATAAGTGACCTTTTTTTAATTTATGCGTTTAAACTTAACGTAGGAAGCTATCGCTAAATCTTCTTTAATAAACTACCATGTGGTTTTTTGTTTTCATCTTTACGATATGCCCTTACTATGTAACTGGGATGTACACCCTAGCTCTTCATTTCTGATCACAACTATCGTGTTTATCTCATCCTTTTCAAGTTTACATAATAATATATCATCTTTAACCATCTTCAGGCTCATCGTTATCGGATTATCATCAGTCAATGTTATTTAAACACATAGTTCTTAACGTAGTCCAAAAAGTTGACAATTTTCCCTGTTGTTTTATTTAATGTTAATCCCTTAGCTTTTAAAATATGATCTATAGACCATCCTGTTTTAAAGTCGCACTTGGTTGACTTAGGACCACGTGCATACAAAAGCATCCGCCTGTTTAACCTGATACTATTTCATCGTTAAATCCCACTAAAATTCTACTGTCGCAGGATATCCTCCCCCGCCCTGGTCACAAAGATAACACTGTCAGTATCGCAATATAAAACTCTTTGTCCTAGCTTCTCAAGAAGATTATAAAGTTTTACCCTGGCATGAGCAGTGGTGAAAGCGGCCACGGCGATGTTGGTGGATCTAGTAGTTTGTTCCGCGTATTGAGTGTATTTCACCGAAACAATATGTTTCTTATATTACACTTGGTAACATCCTTAAACTTCTTCATCTGCATTTTTTTAAAGTGTCATATCTTCATGACATCGTTGTGAAGATAATATCAGTGTGTGGTGCCGTTCCCGAATTTTCCAAGAGAAATTAAGGCATAACTTTGCGATGAAACGAAGATCAGCATTCATACTATGTTACCCTACCTTCCCAGTTTAACTCCCTTCAAGTTTCAAAAGTCTTCAAAAATGATATGATTGACAGAGGAACTACGTATTACTAGCTATTCTGCGAGTAACTGACGCCTCTGTCTTTATCTTCAGGAAATCTTGTATATACTCTGTAAACATCCGATCTTTGGATCAAAGTTCCAAATTTCATAAAGCTTGGTGATCTTGTATCCTTTCTTTAAAGCTAACTCTAGTTCAGGTGTAGTGTAAACACCTCTGAACTCGCGTTGCCGTTCAGTAGTTACATACAGATGGTTTCTTTGACCTTATTTTCAGAAATCGGTTTCTGGGTGAAATACTAATCTATTTCCTTTATCTTCCAGTAAACAAGGTATATAGAGGTCTGAGGCAGGGAAGGACGACACAAACATTGGCTCATACCGAAATACGTCTTGTTCACTTCTTGCCTACTAATGTTTCATGCTAGGTAGTTCAGAGCCTAAATTTTGTAGGTAATTCAACGCATAGGGGAAAGCTTGAGTCTTCCATGTACACATGGAGATATAACGAGTGTGAAATATGGTAGTTAGTTTGTTTTTTCCGTCTGTAGGTGGATAATAATAGACGAATGGTTCAGTTCGACCTCCATATAGAGCTTCCCCTATATGTAATTTATTATTAGCTACATCATTGCCTACCCTATTGACAAAATGACCTAGCCCTTCTTCTTTCGGAGTGGTTCGGGGTGTTCATGACGTACCTTACATTCTCTTTCATGTTTTTTCATTCAAACCCCATTAAAGTTCACCTCCTACCACTTCGAAACCTTTAGACTCTATAGGCTCCTGCTCCTGGAGCAATTATGTTATTCTGATACAGCCGATCAAGACTTCCTGATATTCAGTCTTGTGTGTTTTTGTCCTCTCTTCACCATGCTCTGATGTCATGCAAACACAACCATTGGAACAAATACATACTATCTCTTTTCACTTTTCACGGTCTTTTACGAGATCTTTTTTCAGTCTGCATCGTCCTAGCCTCATTCTTGTTTCATTCTTATCTGTTTTAAAGTTCACTCTACAATTAAATTTTTTAAGTTTCACAAACTCTGATCCGTTAATACCCGTGTATTTTGACACTGGAACCTCTCAGCATATCCGTCAGGGAAAGCTGCTCTGTTCTTCAGTTTAAATCCTCGCTCTCCACCGTTGCGTGCATGCTCGATATTTTGACCTGTATACCGCTGCATAAACTCCAACCACCGGATAGCCTCATAGGAATACGATTTCTGACTATCTCTACCTTTATGCGCGATAGTATTAGGTTTTCCCTGAAGATCTTTAAAGCTCTTGAACATAGTGAGTGCTATAGTGCAGCATTCAGTTAAACAATCAATTTTAAATACATGTCTCTAACATTTACGAAAAAGCTTCAAATTTGTGCGTAAATTACATCTAATCTTGTCCAACTATTTTGTACTTTCAGCCTTAATATCTTACATAGCGCTACGAATGCGCATACATTTTAGTAAATCTTTTTTCTCATCATCAATTCTTCTAATCAATCTCGAAGCATTCCTGAAAGGAATAGGACCTATATATCAATAGATTGTTATGTGAAGAATTGTGAAGAAAGAACCTTTATCCAGATCCCTTAAAGACCCATACAGTTTAGGCAAGGATTATTAAAGCATAGGGATGTAGTTTATTTGTATCTTTAAATTCAATATTTTATACGCTGTCATTGTGAAATGAATACTCTTTGTTTCTCGCTTTAAAGGGGATTATTAATCTCTTATCTTACTCTCTAGTCATCTCTTACATCACTCTTCAGGTTCTTACCCAACAGTCTATCTTGTTACCGATCACTGCGTTCGAATAGTCCACCGTTGTGTGTAGTGCAGCCACACGATGGATTCCTTTTTGGGTGAGCTTTATAATGCTGTAGCAATATAATTATAAACTGATCTCCAGGAATTATTCATACTCATTTGTAGCATTTTCATTTAAAATAACAAATTCTTTTCGTCTGTCGTTTACAGCCTTAAATTCGTTAATTCTTCCTTATAGCTACATACATTAATAAAGTCAACTCACTAGAAGATAAGGACAATTCTGATCAGTTCATATTAGTTTCAGGGTTAAATCTGAAGATTATAATAGTTGATATGTTTTACGAGATGTCATAGTAGAGAGGTGTATGTATTGTTTTTTTCTTCTGCCCGTCATCCTTAATTTCTATAGGTTTCATATAGCATTTATGCTTCCCATCCTCAGGGTTATAGTTCTCATAACATACATTACAGTGCATTTCCTTACATTTATGTCTTGTTTTACCCCCCTTATCAGGTATTATTAGTGTGTCACAGTCTTTACATATATAAATTTTTCCACAAATATCCTTATGATTTTCTAAACATACTGCATCGTAAAAATTACGATTGCATTCAGCTAAAGTATGCTAAGCCACAGTACCACAAAGTTTTCCCTAGCATTCATACTTCATGACATTGTTTTACATCATTATAATACTTTAGCAATTCGTATCATATGATGAATGGAAGCAGTATTATTCTGACAAAGCTACTAAGCATTTCGTACAAAAAACTCACCTGAATTTTGTTACCGAGACCTAATGTTAAACGTATTACGTCATTAGACATAGAAATAGTGTTTTTCTCTCTAGTCATAACCTACGGACAATATAAAATTTTATCTCGGGGTCGTTTCTGTGCGGCCTTAATGTACCCACTGAGAACTTTCTTACCCTTCGTTTCTATAAACAAAATACGACAATCTTAATGTCTCATCATAAGTAAGCGATTTATCTGACCTAAGCGGTAGCAAAATCTAATCCACAGTCCTTAGCTATTTTCTCACCCCTATCTTTCACATCTTTCGGCTTGATCTGATGACCAAATCCCTTATCTTTTGGGTCTTTAGGTTTAATATCATGAGCCTCTTTCTTTTCATTATACAGTTGAGCCAACGCTATGGCTTTAAACCCCAACCTACATTATCGGGGATGTTACATCTTTTTCCATTTATCTGTACCCTTTTGAACGATGACACCTCTTAATTTTACTTGTTTTATAAAAGTTTGCATTTGTGGGGATTATTATACCATTCCCTTTTGGGTTGTGAACCACCTTGACTTCAATGATGAAATCGGAAAACGTGTATTGGTCTCCCGATTGGAATGCGGCTTCGAGTCGTTCACAGAGATAGGGTACAATTTTATCATTACGTACTATTTTCTTAAATGGGATATTTACATAAAATTCATTCCTAGCTCCGTCATTGAATGTAAAGGTGAAGTGTCTCATCTCATTATATTTTGATTTGACCTTTAAATGGGTGTTTAATATCTAGGATACAGCGATAAGGCTCGGAAATATCCAGTCCTTGATTGAACTCTATCTCAATGACTCTTATTTGTATTAATGTATACTAGAATCCTGATTTCTACATACCTGACTCTCTCATGTCGATGAACTCGGCTGTGAAGTCCTCATTCTTCCGCTTTTTCTGTTAAAACATAAGAAAAATAAAATAGCTGCACGATGAGTGTAAAGTAATATATATATATATAATATATATATTATATATATTATATATATATAGTATATATATTATATATATATTATATATAATATATAGTATATATAATATTAATTATATATATATATATATATATATATATATATATATATATATTTACTTAATAATATAATATAATAATAATAAGAATAAGAATAGAATAAGAATAGGAGGAGAACGAAGAAGAAGAAGAAGAAGGAAAGAAAGAAGAAGAAAGAAGAAGAGAAGAAAGAGAAGAGAAAGAAGAGAAGAAAAGAAGAAGAAAAGAAGATAGAAAGAAGAAGAAGAAGAAGAAGAGAAGAGAAGAGAAGAAAAAGAAAGAAGAAGAGATACAATAATAATAATAATAATAACAATATATGAAAGATGGTTTGTAAAAATTGGGTTAATTCAATAACTAGAATAATATATTATATATAATATATATATATATGAATTATAATATATATATTATATATTATTATATATATATATATATATATTAGTATAATATATAGTATATATAAATATATATATACTATATATATATTATTATCTATATATATATATATTATATATTTATATATTATAATTATATATAATATATAAGATAATCTAAAAGCGAAAATAATAATATAACACTTATGACAACAATAATAATAAAAATAAATAATAAAGATAAACTACCCCTCTACGTGATCCATCGGCATCCGTGTCACATGTGGAGTCATCAGCTGTATCAACATCCATATCTTGTAGGGATTCCACAGGAGCAGCAACAGCAGCAGCAGCACCATCAACCATTCCATCAGTATTGTTAGAGGTAGAGGAGACCACCGGTAACGCAGCGACCGTTGATGACGACGATGAGGAACCTCCTGCTCCTGCATCAGGAACCCAACGTCCTGTCCTGACAAGCTGTTGATTTGATGATTGCTCGCTTTCTGCCTCTGCGGTATTGGTCATGGTAGCTCAGGTTCAACGCAAACGAGTTTTGGCTGCTTTTCTTACGAAACATAAACAGTCAATAAGATCTTCTACAAGTCCATCAGTTGGTTGTTGTTGTTGTTCTTGAGGGGTACCGTTGAGACCAGCATCATGCTTTCCATCATTAGATCCACCATTTGATCCATTTGCCCCACCACCAGCATCGCTACCGTTGATGTAGCAGAAATGTCACCGCGATACCAGATAAATATATAAAAAAAAAAAAAAAAAAATAATGTTAGATAACAATTTTGTAAATTAATAAAATCTGATATTATTTGTATATAAAAAAAAAAAAAAAAAAAAAAAAAAAAAAAAAAAAAAAAAAAATTATAAAAAAAAAAAAAAAAAAAATCTGTATTAATTCAAAAATAAAAATTAAAAAATTTATTTTTTGCGCATCACAGTACACACGTATGTATACATAAATTGAAAAATTAAATTATGTATAGTTAAAATTAAAACAACTGCCATGGTAAACAACTAAGGAGATATGTTATCAAGTATATCATTCCAGTTAAGGACCATGAGATAGACAATCTTTGTTTTGAATGCAGAGTTCTGGTATAAGAAAAAAATTTATTATTATTATTATTATTATTATTATTATCTAATTATTATTATTATTATTATTTATTTTATTATTAATTATTATTATTATCCTGACTCATATCATCCTTACATATACACCTAGATGCTCACAAGTTGGCTCACCGTCTATAACTATCCCATCCTCCCTCAGTCACCATTTAAATATACCCCTGTGAAGAAATATTGCGCAACATCCACAGCTCGCCCTCGTGTCATATATGTATATTGAGGTGTATGTATAAGTTTGTGTCATTACGTACGAGCTAAATCAAGATTGCACAGTTTACAAAAATTTTTTTCATCTCCGATCTAAGTATAATTTATCATATCATAATACTCTAATTAATATATAAATATATAAACGAGACTTAAAAACTAAATGCTATAATTTAAAGCTTTAAGTTTAGAGTTTATTTTTTTTTCATTTTTTTTTTTATTTTTATTCGAAAATTTCTCAGCTTATTTTATATGTATATGTTAGCTTATCAAAATCGAAATCTAATTATATAATATAATTATACAGATATATCATTAAACTATAAAAACGGGGTTTTTAATTGTGCTTCTGTATAGATATAAGTGTACACATTGGTAAATTATACCTATTATATCTATACGTATCTATGATCTAGTATATATAATATAATAATTATATATATTAAATTATTATAATACAATACAAAAATATATAATAATTATAAGATATTAAAGGTTGAATCTAAAAATAACACTTGTAAAT
>JABUQX010057413.1:0-15000 GCA_015478945.1 Trachelipus rathkii
GTTATCATAACACAACCTTAAAAAAAAAAATTTTTTTTGCATTTTTGAGGGCTGTATTCTAAACCAAAGCAATACAAAGTCAACATAGTGCAGGTGAAGGAACATCGTATGTTAGTAGTAATAATGTGTGAAATGTTTCAGATTTTTCATCACCTTACTCCCACTCAGAAGATATCAAGGGTTCAAAGTTACCGAGTTTTCCGAAAAATGTGATTTTTGACACCCTGTAAATTTTTTTAAAAAATACCTCACAAATCAAATAAGTATTTAGAGTTAAACCTACATTCCGAGTATGTCTTCCATCACACACCAAAATTTCATAGCCGTATAAATTATTTCCTTCTTTTAATTAAATACACCCCACGAAAATGAGAATTTCATGTTCGATTTTTAACACCAATATTTCGGTATTTCATTTTCATGGCTTGGAAATATTTTCCCCAAAAAAACAAAGACATAAAAGGGCCAAACCTGTTCCTAAACGTATCCCTAACCAAATCACTCTCTATTGAAATTCTGCTATAAGAACTTACCATATGGAGACTCATGAACTTAAAATGTCTACCTCTATTATGTGAATTAAATTTTGCTCACCTGGTTCAACATTTTTGGCTCACCTGTATACAACCAGAGTTTAAATCCTACAGAAACGAATGGTGGTTTTGAACTTTCCAGGGAAACATCTTTAACGCCATTGCAAAATATAAAAGTTTTCAAAAATTATCGAACGGCCATCATCGGTACGGAAAAAATGGATTGACCCATAAGGAGTCTGACTCGAAGTTTGAAATCAGAACCCCAAACCTACAATTTATAATAAGAATTCTAAATATAACTATAGCTATATATACTATACCAATGTAATATATATAATAATATATTATATTATATATATAATACTATATATATATATAGATATTATATATATATATATATATATATAATATATATATATATATTATATATATATATATATATATATATAATATATATATATAATATCATATCACTATATCAAGTGGCGACTCGTGATAGAAATGGATGGGGGTGCCTGCGATTTTACATTATATATATATACTATATATAATTTTATATATATATATATATATATATTATATATATATATATATACTATATATATAATATATATATAAATATATATTTTAATATTATTTACATTCTGCACTTTATGATACAAAAGGTTAGCCAACTCTGGCATTATTTTACTTCGTACGGTAGCACAATTACATAAAAAAAGTTACCTGTTACGAATGATTAAAATAAAATATAAAATAATAAATTACTTTACTTATAATAAATTGTAAGTTTTTTTATAATTGTAAGCTAAAGTTAATTCTTCTCGCTTTTGACTTGCAATAAGTTAATCACAGAGATCCTGTCAAAGATGGAATATCTGGACCCAATATCTCATTTCTTGTCTGCAAACGCAACGAGCGGTTCGAAGTCTTCTGCCCCGATTTATTCAGCAATAACGAGTTTTTATCTTTGTATAATCTAGGAAAGATCTTTAGCCAACAGAATGCCAATTACGTTAGTTATTAAATTCTTGGCAACTCTTAATGTTTTCAATAGTCTGATCTCATTCCATTTTCAAGTAACTGTATTATAGAATCGAAAGAAGCTCCATACTTCCAGGGAATAAAAATCTTCTCTAGAAATATAAACTATGAAGTTCAGATTGAGTTCCTCAAGGATGTTAAAAAAACTGGATAAATACATTACAGTCCTTTTCAACATGCAACGGTGGGACAATGGGTGCTATATACATTTAAAATTTGTTCACGCATCGAAAAGTTGAGCTGTAGTAAATGATCACTTAAACGAAAAAACCTGCTCCTTAGGACTGAGATATTATTTATGTCACCAACTTTTATACGCACGCAGCTTTATTTAATTTGACGTAGTAAATTTCGGGAAGCAGTTTAAACGATCCTTCTTCTCTCACCTCGACAAACATCATACGTGTCCTAATTTCGTTCCATAATGGTGGTTCATACTGTTTCTAAATGCTTTCGCTTAATTCTAATTGTAGCTTAACCACTCACAGCTTGTTTTTATGAGGAAGATTACGTTTCTTGCATTTCTTGAGTTGTACAATTTTATTCATAAGACACAATCTGTACGCTTGCCGGCCTTAAATGCGGGAACAGTGCAGCCAAAATAACAAAAGTAGGAGTCAACGTCACATAACCTTTGCAAACCTCCTGCTTGATCTGTGTTGTTGTTTGCTTTCATTTAGAATTTTTTCAAAGCACTCCTAACAACTAGGCCTTCTATGTTTCAACCATATGTTTACAGTTCGGATGTTAAAATTCCATCTTATTTTAACAGTTTTTCGCAACCGATTCCAATAATTTCAGTCTAATACAGAGGCATCTCTTGAGGAGAATTGTGAAGAAAAGGTTGGAATATAGTGACATATTTTCTTAAAACGAATCTTCCAACTTCTAGGAATTTTTCGAGAAACTGACTTGATCATTACACAATTAATTTGATCTGCGCATAAACAGTTGTTACAATAATGTGCATTTGGATAAACGCCTTTTATAAATACGTTCACCACTGACGTGTCCACTCATAACTGCGGCACCAATTAATTTGGAGCAATCAATTTTTCCTGGACAGTTTCCCGGTTAAAGATGAGATCTTTAAAAATTGATCAGGAAATAACCCGCCTGCTATAGATTTCTGCCCTGTGAGAGAAGCTGGGTTAAAAGTTCCCCAAACATCTTCTTTTTATATTCCCAGATCATATTCATAGCGCAAAATGAGAACTAATTTGAAATTCGTTTGATATATCAGAGGTTTCATCTGCGATTATCGCTATCAAAGCTAGCATTGTTGAAATACTCTGTTATAATATGTGCATCCTACATAATTCTCCAAGCGGGGGGGAAGGGGGGCGCAAAGAAAGTAAATCAGTTTTGTATAGTCATTGACAGTTCCCTATGTGAAAACTTTAGAAACTTTTTAAGGTATCTCTAAAGTTGGATTCAATTCAGCCACTGTATTCTATTTAAGGATTTAAAAACAACCAGGAATCTCATAAGAATCAGGAACTTATCGTCATACCCCATGAAGAGGAGTTCAAGATTTGCAACAAAAATTTGAATGGCTTCTGATACATTCTTTAGTCAAATGTATCTTAATTTTTTAAGTAACTTGCTGATTGTGGCATTCAATCGCTTGTTTGTGTTCCGATACAACGACTTTCTCTTTTATTTACTTTTTTTAATACTGCTAAATTAGCCTCATTGTTATATCATGACTTACAGAAGCTTCACTGTTTACTATTCTTTGACTGCAATAGATGAGCTAAACAGTCACTCCAATTCTGCCCAAGAATCATCTCCTTAAAAAAGCAAACATTGGAAGCAGAACATAGAGCATTTTTCTCTGCGGAGTCCGCACAGCCAATTTGCGTGTCTATATAATATAATCCACGGTTAAATTTTCAGAGTACGGTTTTTTGCTCTTGCATGATGTCTGAGTTAATTTTATATTTGGCATAGGCCTACCAAGCTCTTTGTATATTTAATGTTTTCTTCAAGAGAAAAATCTCTGAAACACTTATTATTTAATATTATTTAAATCACACTAATTCATTTTGAATTATTAACTAACACTGCTGTTTAACAAAATACATAAAACAATTTAAAAACACTCAAACCACGAAACTCGACTCCAAATGATTGCACCGTTAACTGACATAAAAAATAATTATGGTATGGGAATTCGTCTGTGTCACGCACTATGAATCAATGGTAAAATTAACAAGACATATACTATTATATGATATAATATATATATTATATAATATATAATATATATATATATATATATATATATATATATATAATATATATCATTAAATATAGATATATATATAATAATATATATAATATATAGTTATTATAATGAATAATAATTAATAATAATATAATAATAATGAATAATAATAATAAGTATTAATCAGTTGTTGACAAAACTAGCTGAGGCGATCTTAAGAATCGCTCCAAAGTAAGTATTTTATAATCTCTTCATATTTATCGCTCGCCAGACGGTATAATTTAATCACATAACTATTTGGAGCATGATTCAGAGCAGCGAATGACCATGATTTCGCGTCGGCAAACTTCATCATTTGCTTATAATACAATTTGAATTTCAAAAATACGTACAAACTAGAGACAAGTATGTTATTCAATTCTTCTTATTAGGATGAAATTTTCTTACAGTTTCTGCCATTATTACAAGAGTTTTTTAAATTCCATCTGTCCAATTATTTATTAAACATGATCTTTTAAAATTAAGTGTTTTGTATAATTCAGAATTTATGTTTAATTAGTGAGGAGGAGCGATCGCTCCATCGCCCTTATACACGAGTCGCCAGCTGATTAATTATATAAATATATTACTATCATATATAATATATATATACTAATATATATATAATGATATATAATATATACTATATATATACGTATATATATCATATATATATAAACTCAATAGTATACACACACTATCTTTGCCCATCTTTAAACTAAGCATCCCCTGCCTGGGCTCCCTCAGTTATCAGAGACTAAGTAGTCCAAAATAAAGACCTTAGGATATATACCTGGTGCCTCCCCACCACACTTAAACATCATCTTCCAAGTATGTAAAACTGAAAAAAAAATCTATCAATAGGCCGAATCTTGACATGGGTTAGGGATGTCAAATCTTACCAGCAGGTCACTATCAACAGAATCACCCACATTCCACCTTGCAAACAACCCCCTACACTTTAGAATTACAAAACTACACCAGCAAATTACTATTTTCTAGCTGTACTACACAATTTGCCGTCCAACCACACTTAACCCGACACTCGTATCATTAAACACATTCACATGCAACTGACCCAGGAAACTATCTTTACATACCCAAGCAATACCATGCTCCCAGCACACCCACCATAACTCTCCAATAGTGAACAAATTTTGGACTACCAAACATGGGTAATGCCTTCATGACTCGGCGCTATGCACCACCCCTCCCTTCAGGAATGTAAATTTGATTATTTCGGAGATCTCTCCACCAACTGTCAAAAATACCTTTCCCAAACCATCTGCAACACAAAACATCTCACAATTGATTTGCCCCTTGCCTGGAGGTGCATTTAGAAACAATTTCACTGGGCTGAAATTATCAAATCCCTGGGTACTGCCAGCAAAGTAACTCGAGGTTGCCCGCTTCTTGTAGGAAGGGAGTGGGGGCAATAAAATAAATCAAGGATATATATATATATATATATATATATATATATATATAAATATTATATAAATATAGAAAATATATAAAAATATTATATAATAAATATATATATATATTAATATATACTAATATATATATATATATTATATATTATATATAATAATATATTACTATAATTATATATATATATCATTATATATAACTATTATATTATATATAATTATATTATATTATATATATATATATAACTGAACTAGCGAGGATCATCTAAAATGAGACAACCTATATGGATCAATACTGATATAAACTTAGGCCTAATGTAGATGAATTGACACTCTAAATAATATATACAGCTAGGCTATTACATATATATTTTAATATTGTACCTATTTTAAAAGTACTAAACTTTACAACCAATCTTTAAATTCAAAATCCCTTTTTACCACCCATATATTTATACCTATAAATTTTATTTTTCATTTTTAATAAGGAAGAGATTACGTATATATATATTATATATATATATTATAATAATATATATATATATATATATAATATATATATATATATAATTATAATTCTAATATAAATATATATATATATTAATATACTATAGCATATATATATATAATATAATATATATATAATATTTATATATATATTATATATAATATTATTATATTATTATATAATATATATATATATATATATAATATTACCGGCTATATATTATATATATATATTATATATATTATATATCATATATATAACTTAATATATTATATATATAATATAGTATATATTATATATATATATATATATATATACATAGTATATCATATATAGGGTTGGGATTAAAAAAAAACCGTTTCGTTTTTTTTAAAAAAGACCAAAGGCCAAATTTTTTTGATTTTTCTTTTGTTTTTTTTTAAAGTTATTTTTTCATTCATATATATCAAGTGCTTTCTTAGGGTATTAGTGTTCATTTAAAACACAGTAAATACAACTGATGTTTAAAAGGTATATGGATATATGAAGTAGATTTTAATTATTAGTAAAGTCATTTTTATATTATGCTTAGGGCATATACTTATTCCATTTCACACATGATCCTTTTATTATTATTAATTTATTATTCATTATTATTATTATCTATTAGTATTATTATTATTTATTATAATTAATATTATAATTATATTTTATATATATATATATTATATATACTATATATTATTAATATATATATATATATTATATAGCTATAATATCTTATATATATATATATATTAATATTAAATACTCTTCATCTACCTTTTTCTCCCCAAGACTGTTGGTTAAGGTGCGTAAGGACGCATCGGGAGAATGAAAGCGTAGGGCGAAGAAATATATGGATAAAAGTAGAAAAGGAAAGTCTAACGCCTATACCCTCCCCCCTCTGTACATACTTAGTAAGGGACTCGTCACAGCTCAGAAAAATCCACCACCAGTAGCATCACGGGGACTGCGAACGGACACTCACTATGTAATGCGTCAGTGTAGTGCTTCTCCCTTTGGCCCAGAGTGGGCCACAAGCCCATCCCCTCACAAACCCGCCCATTTCTCTCTAGTATGCCACCTTTATTCTGCGCCTCATGCCAAAACTGCACATTATTCTGTCCTTCAGACATTTCGCTTACTGACTCAAATCCACTATTTTTCTTTGAATCTGCCCAGCTGGTCGGTATTCCAACACACTCGCCACATATACAATCCGCCTTACAAACACCGGACTATCAATGCATCCTTCTCCACAGGACCAAAACCTCGCAACATGATTCTCATCTTTCATTTACTCGCGTTTACCATTTCTTCACACCACCCAGCAACTCCCTAACATGATTCATTCCTCATTTTATCAATTCTTCTCACACCTGCACTGCCCCTAAGATGTCCATCTGAACACATTGAAACTTAGATCTAACATTTCTTATTCAGGACCATATCTCACTAACTATGCAAATACACAGAGTAACAACATAGCGTCATGTAGGACCCTAGCACTCTAAAGACTTGGCCCTATACATTTACACCCAACGATTTTATTGCCCCAGCCACCTTCCTCTCACCATCCAACATATAACCTTAAATATTAAAACTCAGACACATTGTTCCAGCTGCTCACCATCTAACATACGTAACTTCACACTGTCCTCACTCACAACCAATAACCTTACTCTTATCTAAGTTAACTTTCAAACCCCTCCTTTTACACACCGTCGTGCCAAATCTCTTACCAATCCTCAAAAACTCTTCAAATTCGCCACACAAACCAAATCATCCGATTATAATAGGTAGGGCACCCTCCACATATCTCCATTCTCCATCATTTCTAACACAATTTCATGTCAGCCACCACCTTCAAATTCGTTTCATAACCCCACTCCATTTACAAATTGCAATAAACCAAGGACAGACCATAAACACAACCTCGCCTCACTCCGCTATCTTAATACTAAACCACAAATCACTTTTGACACCATTTTTTCTCTACCAACAGCGCCCTCACTATCGTCCATACATTTATTGATTCCATATCAAGAAAAGCCTACGCACCAACACTATATAATCACTAAACACCCTGCCATAGAGCTTCCCTATTAACCCTATCAATACCCCTGTTTCAAATCCATAAAACATACAATTTATTCTTGCTCTCCCTCATTTTCTCTATCATTTGCTTCAATGTAAAGATTAGATCCACACATCCTCTTCTACTACTCCTACACGCACCTTGTTCTTCACCAATCAGTCCTTCAGTCACTCGGCCACACTCTTTCGGACAATAATTACCAACATTTTCTTCCCTTATAAACACTCAAATAAACTAAAATTCCCCTATAATTTCTTACAGTTCCCTTTATCTCCTTTACCCTTAAATATTGGCACGATTATTGACTGCTCTCTTCACAATCCCTCGGAATCATACCCTCCATAAACGCATTTTTACACAACTTGAAGATCCAATCAATCAGAAACCTTGCCTCCGTTCTTGATCATTTCTCACCAGTAATTTCATCATCTATATTGCAGATTTACCATTTTCAACTAATCATTTTTAGATTATTTCCTCCTCTTTGCTAATACCTCATCCCCAACAATTCACCATATTCCTTCTTGCACCAATCAAACCCACACACAACAGTCACTATCACCTCTTCCATTACTGGCATTGTTTTTACAGATTTTCGAAGTGTTTCTTTCCACACTCCATCACACCATTTTCATCAGTTACTAAAAACACCATTCCCTATTCATTTATTATTGAGCAGGTATCCCCTTATCATTAATTTTATAAAACCTTATCGCGCTTCTTCCAGAAAGAGCTTCATTCCCTTGCTATGTCCCCATTACTCGCTCCTTCCCAAAACAATGTTCATTACCTCTTCTTTTCTCTTTCGTCGCATCTTTTAGCATTTCGTTATTTTTCCCTCCCTTATATATTCCAAAAGCATCTTTTCTTCCTTGAAAATTCTACATTCATTTGCTTTTTGTACAATTCAACCACCGCAGTTTTTTTACTTTCTAACCGCTCTTGCTCACTCTCATTCCACACTCACTGTGTCGCATTCTTTACTTCCTACATTAGCAGCCACACCCACATATTACTCTTCTTCGCACTTGCTAACATTGACTTCCAGATCTTATTTAAAGTTTACAGCTTGTCACCTTCAACTGACTTTAACTTGCGAGCGTTCCTTACATACCTTATCCGCTTATTCCCTTGCTTCATAACACTTCTCACTTTCTTAAATTATTTCACCCTCTTCGCTTCACGTATCACCTCTCCTCATCCACATTCCAAGTCCACTAACTTAATTACACTAGAAACACATAATGATCCGATAAATTCCCATTTACTAAAAACACCTCAACTGTTTCAACAATCCAACATATTAGTTCAACATCTCCTTCTTCACCAAACAACAAAAATCAATCATACTTTCACTTCCATACCATCTCTACCTACACCCAACTCTAGAGTATACTTATGAAATACTCTTGGGTTAAAGAAAGTATTACTACCACACACACCTCTCTTCCTCACAGGGAAATCCATAACCTTACCTTGACCATTTCTTCCATTCTTTCTAACTGACACGCCCAAACCAACCTGTTATACCATCGCTTTTTTTATTATATATCTTACTATATATATATATATGATACATATATATATATATATATATATATATACCCGTAAAATGGGAAGGTAATTCGGTCACGTGGGGGCTATTCGGGACCACGTGGGGCAATTTCGGTCCAGGGCTCAAAATAGCCTATGCGATGTTAAATATATCTTTAAAGATGTACAAATAATATGTATTTTATGTCATAAGGTATTTATTTTTATGAATCGTTCATTTAAGTCATTAATTTTTACGTGATTTTTTCTTTTTTTTTCTTGAGCACTATAAGAATCCGGGGGAAAATTTAGGCTTATTGCTAAGAATCATACAGCTCAAAATAATTGTACACATTTAATTGGTACCAAAGATATGTTTACTTAAAAATAGTTCATTAACCTTAAGCACATCGTATTGGAGTCATTCAGGCAGAGAATTAATAAAATGTTTTCTTATTTTAAAAATTGCTAAACATGGCGGCAATTCGACGTCCAGATTTAAAAATTCAGAGGGGCACCATTCGGATCCACTTGACAATCTTCATTAATTAAATTTTAATACTCTTTTACAAAAAAGATGTCCGAATATAATGTTTAAAATAATTTTTACAACTTTTTACAGCCAAGATTAGTTAGGTAAAGTTTTTCCATATAGGCCTAATTAACTTGTAAAATTTTTTTCAGCAAGATGGGTTCACACTTACGCAAAGTAAACAAAGCAGGGATACACAAGGGATACTCTCGCTGATCGATGTGCCAGACCCTCTTAACAGTTTTCGTATTCTTGCATTGTTCTTACGAAACGTAATATGCCTAAAACGCCCGAGTTTGCATTCGTTTTTGTAAAACAGCAACTGCGTTTGCGTTCGTTTTTGTCAGAACAGCGCAAAATCGTAAACGTAAAAGAACGCTCACCAAACGTAAAGAGAATTTCCTTAATTCCTGTGTAAATATCTAAAATAAAAAAAGCAATTGCACACCTTACAGACATTTTATTCATTACAGTCGTTTTTGTCAAACAGCGCAACCAATCGTAAAAAAAACCGGCTCACCAAACAGTAAGAAATTCTTCTTATTCTGTTGTAATATAGAATACAAGAAATTTAAGGAAAATTTCCTTCACGTCTTGGTGAGCATTTTTTTTACGATTTAGCGTTTGACAAAACGAACGCAAACTCGAACCTTTTATTAGTTTTCAAACCCCAATTTTCTGTAAAATAATATTGTTAATACGTTATATGTTTAATAAGAGACCTAAAACGCTTTGAGCTTGCGTTCATTTTTTTCAAACAGCCGTTTGCGTTCATTTTGTCAAACATCGCAAATCATAAAAAACGCTCACCAAATGTAGAAAGAAATTTCCTTAATTCTGTTAGACATACAGAATAAAAAAGAATAGCAACCTTACAGAAGTTAGGAAATTTCCTTCACGTTATAGGCGAGCCTTATTTTTTTACGATTATTGCATGTATTCGCAAAAACGAACGCCAAACTCGAAAATTTGATTACGTTTTCGAACCCAATTTCTTAAAAGAATATTGTAATACATTAATGTTTAAAAATTGAAAACTGACTGATTCATTGATGGTTTATTAAACTTAAACACTTTAATGAGGATTCTTAGGGATGTGAAAATTGGAGTGGACCGAATTGCCCCGCACCCCCAAAAATCGATGCGGGCCAGATTCGGTCCACGTCTACTTATCGCCTATCATAAATCATTAATCCTTCTTATATATACCAATCACAATTATTACTATTCTAATCCCAGAAGGATAACATTAAAAAAAAAAAAGAAAAAATTTGAAAAACAAAAAACAAATGTTCACTCCCATAACCTTAGACCATTTTGAGTACCCCTTGATTTTGGACCCGAATGCCCGTTGTACAGGTATATTTATATATATATTACCTGTATATATAAAATCCAGTATCTGAAGTCAACTTATTTAGGCCTAAAAGGGTAGTTGGTAATACCATGTATAATTTAAAACATCTTTAATATACCTAAAAAGAGGTATTTTATAAAACAAAAACAAAAAACATTTTGTTTGTTTAAAAAAAACCAGTTTTTTTCTGCCAAAAAAAAACAAATTAAAAAAAACGTTTTTTTTCACAACCCTATTATATATATAATTATATATATATATATTAAATAATATATAAGTATTATATGATATTATATATACTATATATATATATTAGTATATTATAATAGTACGAGTAAGTAATATCCAGTATTACAAAATATCTTTACAACAGATCATTTTAGTTTTTATTAAAAAAAAAAATAATTTTTAATTAATTCATAATATCGTATAGATATTATTTTTATAAGAATATTTTTCTTTATTTTTGGTATATTTAACAGATAAAATTATTGTTTCAAGCCATTATATTACGCAAAATACAATTACCCATACTAACATATTCAATATTTCTTATGGGAGAAGGGTAAATATATTTTCAAGAATACAGATTTTATCTATTTTTTTCTAATTTCTTATACTTTTATTTAAAAATTTTAATTTCTCAAAATCTCTGAGCCATTGATTATAATTATATATATTTTGTCTTTATAATATGGAAAATGAAATACAATCACACAAAATAGAACTACTGTATCTAATAGTATGGAAAATGAAATACAATTAGACAAAATAAAACTATCTATATACAACTCAGAATTTCCTTCTAATGATTTAATTTGCTTTTAAGAGATCTCATTTTCATGAAAACGGGCCCAATTTCTTCAACCTCATTTCATTATTATTAAATCCATACACAGATCATCTTTTTAGCTCTGCTATTCTCTGCCTCAAACTTATTAATGTCCTTTCTAAATAAGGAACCCAATTAACACCGGTTCTATAACATAATTCAGCATAATAAAATTTTGAAAACTGAAAATAGACAGAGCCCTAAGTAGCAATGGCAAATAATTTGCAAAGCCAACTTTGTTGCTAATGAGTAATAATATTACACATACCTGAACAATAATTTCCAAAAACAACCGAAGCCTTTACAACTTGCAACTTCATATGTATACGTAACTGTCATGTCATAAAAAAAAACTTTTAAAATAAAACTATTAAAATTATTTAACTATTAATTAAAGAAAAAATAAAATCTTTCCATAACTCTCTCCCGACTTCCATGGTTGCCTCCAAGATTCGGAAAAGAAAACGTCATCACTATTATGCGGTACTCTTTGAACTAGTTTTAACTGGTAAATGTCTCAGAATGGAACGTATTCTCATGAGATGTGATTAGGGAAGAAATTTCAAATCGATATTTTATATATATACCGAATATATATATATATATATATATATATATATATATATATATATATATATATATATATATATATATATATATATATATATATATATATATATATATATATATATATATATATATATATATATATATATATATATATATATATATATATATATATATATATATATATATATAGGTATATAGTTGGTCAGCATCCCGAAAAGTTCAGGCATGTAACTAGAAAACTATAACAGCTACCCACACGAAATAAATATCATTTTATTAATCAGGAGACATTTTTACCAAGAAATTTAAAAAATAAAAATAACGCTTTTTAAAAATTAAAATTGTTAAAAATCTTGAAATATTACAGTTTTTGACAATTCGAAGATGCCGCTTACTACGACTGATGACGGAAAGCTAAATGTTGAATTTTATTTTTTTTAAAAACGGAAAAATACCCATGGGTAAACAAGAACGATAGATAGGGGTTTCTCGGCCTACTGGGGACGACGGGGAATTTCGTCCCCCTCTGGCCTCCGTTTATTGGTCCCCCTAAGAAGGATATAAAAAGAAAAAATAATATTTTCTCAAATTATATTATAAAGCGACACTGGCAACTTTTTCTCCTTCAGACTGGAGCTTTCAAGGTCTTTCAAGTCGATCAGAGCCTGCACTTTTTACTATTATAATATGGAAAGAGACAAATATTAGAATAAATTATTTTTTTTTTTTTAACTCCGCAGTAATGTCTCCCGATTATCAAATGATATTTTATTTTCGTGTAGCATGTTATAGTTTTCTTAGCCATTACGTCTGAACTTTTCGATGCTATCTATATATACATATATATATATATTATTATTATTATATATATATATATATATATATTATTATTATACATATATTATATATATATATTATGATATATATATATATATATATATATATATATATACATTATTATTACTATTATTATTGCCATATTATTGTATTATATTATTATATATATATATATATATACATGTTATTATTGGTTATTAAGGCTACATTACATAGAGGTTGCATGTATATATATATATATATATATATATATATATATATATATATATATATAAATAAAAAAATATATGTATATATATATATATATATATATATATATATATATATATATATATATATATATATATATATATATATATATATATATATATATATATATATATTATATATATATATATAAGGCCAGCCTCCCAAAAGATCATGTAACTAAAAAACTATAACATCTGCAGGAAAATAAATAACATTTTTAATTTCGGCAAGCAATTTCATCGATGAAACTTAAAAAAAAAATTATTTTATTCTAATATTTATTAATAACTCCTTAAAGATTAGTATAATCTTTGGTCTGACAGCGCAAGCTCTCATAAAGCTCGCAGCGTACGCTATCATCAACCTTCCATTTCTGCCGTAGTGCGAGAAGAAGAGTTGCCAAATATTGTTTTTTATTATCCTCTGGAGAAAATGTTAATTGTTCTTTTTATTTCCTTATTAGGGGGTTCGAGCCGACGGAGGGATAGAGGGGGACGAATTCCGCCCGTCGTCCCCCGGTAGGCCGAGAAACCCCGACTCTGTCCATCTTTGTTTTTTTGTTTTTTACCCGTGGGGTATCCTTTAGTTAAAAAAGAAAAAAATCAACATTTGGCACCTTTGAGCGCTCCCTCGGAGTACTCGAGCTCCTTTGTATTCTCAAAAAACAGTAATTATCATACAAGTTTTCCAACATTTTAAACAATTTTAAATTTTTAAAAAGCGTTATTTTTTTTTACATCCCAGCGGATAAAAATGTCTCCCGGATTAATAAAATTTCCTTTTATTTCCTGTAGTTGTTATAGTTTTTTTTTGTTACATGCATGTTGTTTTCTGGACTTAGGACCATTATATATATATATATATATATATATATATATATATATAAAAGTATATATATATATATATATATATATATATATATATATATATATATATATATATATATATATATATATATATATATATATATAATCCATAGAAGGGAGCTTGGAACCCCTACTGGGGCCACATGGTATTCCGCTGGGGTACTCCTGAGTTACAGGAGCAACCAACCAAAGTCAAGCAACGCCAACATGGGCACTACAACAGTTGCGACAAATTTTGCAATAATAAGACGAAGAAAAATTTCACCCGCCACAGGACACGAACCATCGCCAAAAGAGTCGCTGTTAGACAATGTA